>SNQN01004760.1:0-26473 GCA_008642245.1 Bassia scoparia | reverse complement strand
GTGAGAGAAAGAGGAGAAGAAAGCCTGAAGTGAAAGCGAGAGCGAGGGAGAAGGAGAAGGAGAAGAAGCCGAGAAGAGGAGAAAAGCAGAAGAAGAAGAAGAAGGAGGAGGGAGAAGAGAGAAGAAGAGAAGGAGGAGGAGGAGGAGGAAGAGAGAGAGAAGAAAGGAGGAGGAAAGAGAAGGAGAGGAGGAAGAAGAAGAAGGAGGAAGAAGAAGGAGAGAGAAGAGAAGAAGAAAGAAGAAGAGAGAAGAAGAAGAAGAGAAAAGAAGAAGGAAGAAGAGAAGAGAAGAAGAGGAAGAGAAGAAGAAGAAGAGAAGAAAGAAAGAGAAGAAAGAAGAAGAAGAAAAGAAAAGAAAAGAAGAGAGAGAAGAGAAGAAAGAAGAAGAAAGAAGAAGAAAAGAAGGAGAAAGAAGAAGAAGAAGAAAAGAAGAAAAAAGAAGAAGAAGAAGAAGAAGGAAGAAGAAGAAGAGAAAGAGAAGAAAGAAAGAAGAAAGAAAGCAAGAAGAGAAAGAGAAGAGAGAGAAGAGAAGGAGAGAGAGAAAAGAAGAGAAGAGAGAGAGAGAAGGAAGAAGAGAAAAGGGAGGGAAGAAGGAGGGGAGAAGAGAGGGAGAAGAAGAAGAAGAAGAAAAGAAGAAGAAGAGAAGAAGAAAGAAGAAGAAGAAGAAGAAAGGAAGAAGAAAGAAGAAGAAAGAAGAAAAGAAGAAGAAGAAGGAGAAGAAGAAAAGAAGGGAAAGAAGAGAAGAAGAGAGAAGAAGAAGAGGAAAGAGGGAAAAAAGAGAAGAGAAGAAGAGAGAAAAGAAGAAGAGGAGAGAGAGAAGAAGAAGAAGAAGAAAAGAAGAAGAGAAGAGAAGAGGAAGAAGAAGGAGAAGAAGAAGGAAGAAGAAGAAGAGAAGAGAAGAAGAAGAAGAAGAAGAAAAGAAGAAGAAGAAGAAGAAGAAGAAGAAGAAGAAGAAGAAGAAAAGAAGAAAGAAGAAGAAGAAGAAGAAGAAGAAGAAGAAGAAAAGAAGAAGAAGAAAAGAGAAGAAAGAAGAAGAAGACGAAGAAGAGGAGAAGAGAGAAGAGAGAGAGAGAAGATGGAGAAGAGAGGGGAAGAGGAAGAGGAAGAGAAAGGAAGGAGGAAGAGAGAAGAAGAGGAAGAAGAAGAGGAGAAGAAGAGGAAGAAGAGGAAAAAGAAGAAGAGGAAGAGAAGAGGAAGAGGAGGCGAAGAGGAGGAAGAGGAAGAGAAGAAGAGGAAGAGAGAGGAAGAGGAAGAGGAAGAGGAAGAGGAGGAAGAAAGAGGAGGAAAGGGAAGAGAAGAGAAGAGGAGAAGAGAAGGAGGAAGAGGAAGAAGAAAGGAAGAGGAGGAAGAGGAGAGGAAGAAGAAGAGGAAGAAGAAGAAGAATTGATGGTGTAGGGTTTGTATAATTTATGTGATCAGACAATATTAGTATTTTGGTATTTTAAAACACTGCAATCCATAGTAAGGGTTTTAGTGATTATTATTGGAAAACATTATGTTGGGTATTTAACTATTTATGTTGCCTTTTGTTCTTGTGTCAATTGTTGTTAGATTGTTTCCCCTTTATTGTTTGTATGTTTTTGTTTGTTTGTTATTAGTTTAGCATTGATTTAGATTTACTCTTTGTTTGATCTTCAATTCGTGTTCTTCAATGGTTTCATTCTTGATTTCTAGTGTAATTCTTGTTTGTATTCATGTCAAATGTCATGGCTAGTGACTATATTTCTCACCTAGGAAGGCAAGAAAGCTAGGGAACCCTAGTTAATGCAATCAATTCCCAAAAAAATTTCATACTCAATCCTTCAATTATACCTTTGGTTATGAACACTTGGGGAACTAGTCTTCCTAGGACTTACTTGACTTATTCCAATTTTAATTCAAATAGAATACGTTACAACTGAATAGTAGGTTTAAAAATTATTTTAATTGCCAAATATTTTGAAGCAAGCATGATTTATTATATGTTTTTAGACTATTTACTTAGTTAGGTGGCTATTTTAGGGTTAAAGTGTCCAACACGACTAGGGGTGTTAATGACGAGCAGAGACGAGCTTTGGGTATTTCGAGCTACGCGGCTCGTGGCGAATATCCACTATCCAGCCTCGAGCTTTTTCGAGCTTAAATGTCAAGTTATAAATACATAAAGCTATAATGGAGTTCGAAAACTATATAAATATGACTTCAAGCCGAACTCAAGAGGCTCGCTCATTAACACCCCTATAGCACGACTATATATGTTATTGGCTATTGGTTACGTTCCTTATTGTTTACTTCTGAGTTCTTATAAATGATACATAACTGTGTATGATGTTACACAAGAAAACAAATTTCATACCATGAAACCAGGGCCGGTTATTGGGCTTTGCAAACAACCCATAGCACAGGGCCCCCAAATTAAAGGGCCCCAAAACAGCTAATAAATATATACTATTAGGTTCAAAATCATAGCAGCAAGTTAGTTCTGCTGTAGTGGTTAGATGGCATTGCAAGAGTTTCATGATGGCACGCGGAGATCAAATCTTGTGGGAAACATTTTTATTATTTTTTGTTTTTTGATGTTCCTTATTTTATTAGTACTAAAAAATTTATACACATTCATTAACATGCAGTACCCTAATTTCCTAGTTTTCTATCAGCTAACCCATTTTTGCTACACGTGTACTATATGTTGAAGTAGTGTACATAAGTATTGATTATGGGTATGTGATGTTGTTAATTGTGTATCAGAACATGCAGATTGAATTTGAAACACTGATATGTTATCCTGTGTTTGTATTTGTAATATGCTGTTGTAATTATACTTTATATATTTCTCTTTAGTATTTGGGATTAGCAAATAACCCACACTAATTAAACAACAATAATTAGGTTTTAGACTTTTAGGAAATAACTGTAACGAATTAAGCAATTAACTATGCAATTAGCCCATTCAAGGTTTGACTGACTTGCACTAGCACGGTGAAGGTGTGTTTGACCTTAGAATATGTTTTGGTACGCATCAATGTGACATAAACACACTTAGTAGTCCTTTTAACACTCTGACCATATAAAACAATTTGATACATACTCATTAACACATAATACACAATTTTGAAGTTTTCCTACAGTTGTTGAATAAAATGAGCGGTTGAAGCTTCGACAGTCAACTATCCACCTTTGGTATACCCACATGTAACAACTAACACACTAATGTCCCAGTTTAATACACAAACATATGAAACCGATAACATTAATTTTATTTCTTTGGTTTAAAAACGGCTACACTATAAGTTGGCGGGTTATTTTGGCGCAACTTTGATATTGCAATTGCAACATAGTTAAGCATCATCTTTCTCAAGCTTTGACTCACTCCCTTCAATGGCTGCCTCTATCCCTCAAATTTCGTTCACGGCGTCGGATGACAATGTCCTGAGACTAGTAAGTTCATAGCATCCAATTTTGTTTTCGAATTCTTCCTGTTTAACTCGACACATCTAACTCCCTGTTTTTCCTTCATTGCTATGACTTACAAGTGTTCCCATATCGTTTCATCCACCATCTCCAAGGCAAGAAAGGCACAATCAATATCAGGAGGGCGGGTACTTTCCGCATTTGGACTGTCTAGCTGGATGTTAGGCAGAAGAGTGACGGTGGATTAGTGTACGACATCAACGACAAAGATGGGTGGACTGCATTTTGGAAAGAGAATTTCATCAACAATGGTGATATTATGCTATTTCAATACCCTGGCAATGGGGTGTTCATCTTCAGGCTGTATGACTCGTTTGGTCTGGTGAAAAAAATTAGCCCTGGACCCAACCCCTACTTGGTGGGGGGAAGGGTTAAGCTCACTGACTATGCATTCTGGAAAACAGAGGCTGCAACAGGTGCTGATACATATACTGGATATTCATCATACCCGTGTTTCAAGCTTCTCATGAGCAAGCAATATGTCACAGCTGGCTAAGTGGAAAAGTAGAATGGTTTCAATTACATTACATTTGTTTGATTGTTCATTTTCATGGATAGCAATACACTGATTTAATTTTTTCCCCTCATGTTTCAGAGCACTCCTAAGGCTTTTGCCTACACATTCATGTTTCCGGTTGGCAAGATTTTGCGATCAACAATGGTTACCTTGTACGCACCACATGGGAGGAACTTCAAGTCATGCGCAGTTGAAGTTAGAGGCTACTTCAACCCACACGGGGACTGCTACAATATAAAGTTCACCAGTGGTTTTCGATCTTTTGTACAAGCTTGTTCTATCAAAGAGGGAACCCTGTGCACTTTCAAGCTCACTGGGACCGACTTCGGTCTGTCATTCAAGGTTGTTCGCTTCATCAAGTGAGCTGCAATCACCATGTTCCTCAGCGCATTCCAGTCTTTTGTTGTAGTGGCGTTGAACTCCTATTAATATAAGGTTGTTGTCTTTGATGTTAGTGTGTTTGTTTGATTTAAAAGTACTCTTATTTTGCTAATGATGTATGCCACTTATCATCCTACGAGCTGAATCACTTGTGAGTTGTAAGACTTGTAACATACTGTTGTTTTGTGATCCAGTTTAAATAAACCTAGTGTTGTTAACTTCTTGCACTGTTGAAGTTTTCTAAGATGCACAGATTGTTGGTTCTCTACAACCTATATAGTGAAAGCATTTTGCATGTTAGTAGTCCAAACCTTTACACTAAGAAATTGCTTACAAAGTCAATCCTTGACAATTTTTTTGTCATAATAGAAAAATGTTACTTAACTGCTTACAAAGTCATTCTTAAACAATTTTTTTTTAGGTTCGAAAAATATTCATCAAACAAAGGACAGTCACTAACGTGGTTACAAAGTGATGTTAAATTGATAAATTAAGTCCTACAAATTCTCTGGGAATTACTCACCCCCTCCACAAATTCAACTATACACAATAGTAGTTAAGTTTCAGACATACAAATCCTAAGGTTTATATTATTCTACATCAAGATTACAAGTCAGCCACTTCCGACTTCAACTCCTCCACATGACCTGATTTGTTGAAGGTTGAAGATCCCTGCAAGTTTTAAACAGATCATAGTCARTTCCTCTTAAAGGAAGACCAGAGTTTGAAAGAATATCAGTGGTGTTGATTTTGGAGTTCAATAATCTAATTAACTGTAATATTACTTCAGATTTATGTATGAGGAAGTGGGATTTTCATTCACCACTAATATTAAAGATTTTAGGGATACATATTGCTTAAGCCTATTTTCTGGATACAAACTTCTCCCCCCTCCCTCTGATTATATTACCCTAAGATTTCCTAAACTACATTCCCATCCTTAGAAAGCCAAACTTCAAGAACTTTTAAATATGTCAACCAAGTACATGTGTGAACCCAGTAGCCAAAGTAGATTATCTAAACTAAATGAAAATTCATCTCATTCATCTAAGCAACTATACAAATGTGTATATACATATAAAGGATGAGAAGRCACGGGAGAAGAAATAGGTGAAGAATGAGGAGAAGAAAAGGAGGTAGAACAAAATTGTTCAAAATCATGAGGAACAAGAGTAGGGATAGAAGGAGAAAGAGTAGAAATAGGTTGTGACACTTGGGGCTCTAATATACTGAGACAAATTAGACAACCAAAGAAGGTGAGCAGTCACACTAATACATTTGCTCACACGAAATCAGAGACAACAAGCAACCCAAAATACAATTCAGTCAAAATCTGAGATGTGTGCATTTCATACTAGGGCATCACAATGAAGATTAGTCACAAATGCAAGGTTTTATTAGAAGCATTTGAACCAACACATCATTTCAATTCATTAGTGTATAATCTGAAACATTGAATTTAATAAAATGTAATTAGTACTTATTATATAACTGAATCTGTACCAAATATTTACTTAAGAAAACGAAACAACACATCCTTTTAGTTCATTTCTAGTCCCTTCACTACACATTACAAGCACTTATCCCCTCCCCTCTATAATGTGGGAGTTTTGCAATCTTTAAAATGTTATTTACCATTATACCCTTTGTTGTCATAGTAATAACAGGGTGCCATTACTCACTTTTCTATTGTTTCTTTATTATCCTTCCTTTACACGCGTCCGTACAATAACCCTCCACCTACCTCTCTGAATCAGGAGCTTCATTACGCTTTGCTTCTTCTTCTTCGTTATCTCTGGATTTTCTTCATGCCATTGTTGTGTCGATGGTGCTGTAAAATTGCGAGACAACGAGGTCATGGGTCGTGCTTTGTTTCATTTCGCTTGCGATTCCTTTGTTGCACTGCGAACCATGCATCCTACTTGTTTATTTCTCTGTAAGTTCCATGCACTACTAGAAATTTGGCTTCGGGTGACCGCTTTTAGCGACCGATTTTTAAATGGTCGCTATTAGCGATCGTCAGCGATTGAAAACGGTCGTTGAGAATTAGCGACCGATATAGCAGTCGCTAATTCAAAATTTTGGCTTAGGGGGAAATCGGGTTAACTTCCCTTGGATATATATATTTAGCCACCGACTGATCGGTCGCTATTAACGACCGATCAGTCGGTCGCTATTTTTTTTATTTCTCCACTTACCAGCACATTGCCCGTCTAATTCACTTTCTTCAAACTCAAACTCTCTCTCTACTTCGAACTCCCTCATTCACTCTCTTCGAACTCCCTCAAGCCCAAACCCTCCCTCACTCTCTTCGAACTCCCTCCCTCCTGCTCGCCTCCGCCACCGCCGTTCGCCGCCTCCACCGCCGTTTGCCACCTCCACCGCCGTTCGCCGCCTCTACTCCCTTTTTTTTCTCCGCCGCTTGGATCTGCGCCGCAAGCCACTGCTTACTTCCTCCTCTCCTCTACGCCGCCACTCAAGGCAGTCTTCCTCCTCTGCGCCGCCGCCAGCCTCAACCACCCTCCTCTGCGCCGCCACTCCCACTACCCTCTGTTAGGGTTTCGTATTTGAGACCCCAATTTTTTTTAAGGTCTCGGTTGGGAGCTGCTGTGGTAAGGTTTTTTTTTAATTTTTTTTAATTTTTTTCCACTTAATTTAAGGTTTAATCTAATGTATTTTTTTGTGTGTAAAAAATCAGAATTTGCTTGATTGTCAAGCTCGAATTAGCGCGAAAATATGTTTTTTTGGGTGTATTTTGGCACGATTTTGGAGTGAGATTTGTTTCTGCTGTTGAGTATTGCTGTTGGGGCTTGTTCTTGGCCGAAATCTCACACCAACAAGTGTTTGGGAGTTTTAATTCACTCTCCCTAAGGTAATTAATTCAACCTTGAATTAAGTTTATTTTGTTTCTCACTTTAAATTCATTGAGTTGAGTTTTCAGCTTTGTATTGTTAACTGGATTTCTGAGCTTGAATTGTGAGCTTTGTATTAGATCTAATCTCAAGTGCTAGGTGTTTGTATGTTTATTTATAGAGTGGAGGAATGGTTGATATTTGATAAGCATGCTATCGCTTTGTTGATTGTTCATTGGCCATTTCTGATTGCCCAATTTTGCTTTGTTTGCATGTGCCAACTTGTCTTTGCTACTAGTTTTATGGAGCTTCAAGATACACATTTTTAGCTGAAATTACTCTTACTAGATGTATGTTGCTGCTGTCACCTATAATTCTTTGCTTAACAATATGCTACTCTACACAGAGCCCCCAAGAAGCTTGCACACCTTTCCAAATACTGGGTGGAGAAGCTCAAATAGTTCAGGTATTGCCAACTACTGATCAAATCAACCTCTTTTTTCTTACTCCTGAATTTCGTTTAGGTTAGTGTAGGATATATTATGACTTTTTATAATGGCTGTTTTATGATCAGAATATGCTAAAGCCACAAGAGAAGGTCATTGCTAATCCAGGTGCTCCTCTTCTGTCTGCTTTGGTTGTTTGCATAGTTTCTTCCCTTTCCTTATCGTAACCCTTATTGAGTTGTTGAATTCTGTTCATGCTGTACCACCAGTAAAAATATCATAAAGTAAACATACTTAATTATGCTATACCTTTCGATCAGTGAAGCAATATGTAATTGTTTTGGCTTGAGAATTGTATACACTTCCAGGTTAAAATTGTCAGAGTAGAATAACTGATGCTGATTTTCTTTGAAGAATTTCCCTTTCTAATTTTCTTAGTTTCAAAGTAGTTTGGTGGTGTTTTTGTTGAAACTATGAAACATAATGTGCTTTTACTTATCCTATTACACTGAAAAATGCTTTGCATATTGACTTTGTTATTGTTTTATGTCTCTGTCGAAGTCAAAGTTCTCTTCATTTTTACTCTTCTTTGATAGTTAGCTGGAAGAATAATGTTTATAGTTTGCAGGGTCAATGTGCTATACATCTGGATCTATTCAAATGGACAATGTTTACACCCCTGAAYAAGAGATAGGGGTATGGCAATGGATATTTGGCAAGACTRTGACTAGTATTGTGTTTCTTAATTCTGGTTTGAACGAGGGGTTCGTTGGAATTGCTGCTCCATCGCTTGCTAGAATCCTACCGGTTGGTGTGCCAAATTATGATATAGTCTCTTTTTTTTTTTAATTAATTTTTTTTAGTAAAATTCAGACCATTTTATTTTTTCTTAATTCTGGTTTGAACGAGGGATTTTGTTTGCCTTTTGGCTTGCAGATTGATCTGTCAATGTTTGGTGGAGAACTTCGATGCCAGGTAGATCTGATGTTTCCACTTAAGTTTGTATTATGCCAGTTATATGGCTGCATTTAATACTCCCTTATGTCACAGTAATTTCTCATCTCATTTGCACTTTTCATGATTGTTTGTAGCCAGATGCATTTTTGTGCTCTGTCAATGATGTCAAAGTTACTAATACAACTACTGATCAAAGGGCGCGTAATGGTGTTGTTGGTGTAGAGGTCAGTTACCCAGCCACTTGTATCAATTATCCCAAATTCCTAGTATTAGCTTGAAAGGCAAAAATATTATTTTGCAGCAGATTTTTACTTCTGAAGGCTTTTTGCGCAGAAGCTGTCTGGCCAAGGATTTACATTCATTATTGGGAGTGGATCTGGTATTTATTTTCCTTTTACATCATAGAAAGTTCCTTTTTTTGATTATTAAAGACTGTTTTTTCTTTGTGTATATTTGCACTCTTCTCATCTATTATGTTAATTTCTTAGAAAGCCAAACTTTCCTGTTTAACAGTTTTATGTTAATGAATATCTCCAAGAAAAAACACTATCACGAGGGATATAAATAGAAATGTTTCAATGTTTATCACGAGGCACAGTTAGCGGAAAAGAGGCGAGAGAGTGGCGAAAGACCAAGAGCGGGATGAGAGATTCAGCGGATGAAGGCGCAGATGGACGCTTTCATGAGGCAGTTCGGCGTCCGGCTCCTGGCCCCGGACGCTTCCCGACGACCGCACAGACGTTCTGGCGCTTCTGGAGCCTTTTAGCGTAGTGATTCTTATTATAGATTAGATTTGGATTTGGATGTATTCCATCGTACGTTATTTATTACATTTTCACTAGAGAATTTTAGAAAATATATTGCGTTAATCATTCGTTTACTACGACTTTATGTTTATTATGAAAAAAATTAATTTTTTCATATTTATTTTGTTTTCCGTTAATATTAATTTTTTTTATATTACATTAACGCAAAAAAATAGGTTTAACATCCACGAAATAAAAAAAAAGCAAAAAAGCACATTTAGCGACCGCAAATCGGTCGCTAACTTGAATTTTCATGCAATTTTTTAGAGCTAAATTGCATTTAGCGACCGATTTGTCGATCGCTAATTGCATTTTTTTGAGGGAAAATGGAATTAGATACCGAAAGTCGGTCGCTAATTAGAGACCGATTTGTGTCGGTCGCTAATTAGTGACCGAACTTCGGTCGCTAATTTCATTTTCCCTCCAAAAATTAGAGGGTTCCTGAGTCTCATTAGTCGGTCGCTAGAAATTTTAGCGACCGAAGTTCGGTCGCTAATTTTTTTTTTGCGACTGAAAATTAGCGACCGTCGTTAGCGACCGAAAATCGGTCGCTAAATGGTGTTAGCGACTGAAAATCGATCGCTAATGACGGTCGCCCGAGCGTGTTTTTCTTGTTGTGATGGGGGCGTTCGTGTGCGTGTGGTTTGTTGCAAGCCTTGGATCCCAATTGGGCCTGCTTGCGGGTTTGCTTTGTTGTGGATTTCGTGCTGATTTTATGCGATTCTAATAACGAGGTAATGTAATTTATGTCATGTTTGATTTTTTGTTTTCCCTTTGATTCTTGTTAATGTAATTTATGTCATGTTTAATTTTTGTTTGGATTGAATTTTTAGCCTAATCAAAGTTGATTATCCTTTTAATCGTTGAAACTGATTTTATTGTATTCGCAAAATAGAATTAGATATTATTAATCGCATGTTCAATTGATAATCATTAAGCAAATTATGTAACGCAAGAAATTTATCCTTTTTAACCTGAGTTAATATTGAGGAATTTAAAGGAGTTTATTTCGATATAACTCGATTGAGCTTACGAAATTATCGGCTTATAATTGTCGTAAGATGCTATTCGTTATGACAGAATTACACTAATTAAATTATGAAGTGATTTTGTGCTTTGATGTCGTGATACAGCACAAAGTTGGATATTTTGAGTAATCAAGTGATTCATTCAGTACTGATTATGAAGTTGTCTAACAGAAGTGATACCTTATTATCTTTGTAATTCATTTGTAATGGTGAATTTCAACACAAATAAAAAGCAGGGAAAATGCATGTGCTGATGTGCATATACCCTGTGGTGGAGCAATCTTATACAGTCATAATCCTTAAACCTTAAACCTGGTGAGCACCAATCTTTTTTCATGTGGTGTTGTATAATTGCAGTAGCATGATTTGCCTAGACAGCTCTTTGTAAAAAAACACCGTGTGGTAGAATCAAATAAATTAGATCCATGAGGCGAGTTTCTCTTTTTTTTTTTAAGGTTATGCTAAAATAATTCCAAAATATTAAAGACAAATAATGATCACAAAATGTCCACCTAATTAGTCTGCATGCGGAGTAGTTAGAATTCAAAGCTTGCCAAGTTAAAATTTTGACCACCTATATTAGATTTAGTGGCCTGTGTCTTTAACTGCAAATACTAGATTAATTATTTCCCAGTGTATTGAGGACATCGACAGACAAATTGTTCCGTAACTTAGTTGCAATTGAGAATTCTAACTAGATGGTCAATATATGGTCAATCGAGCTAGGAATAGTGGTTTATGTGTGTACCTGTTTATCCCAAATGATCACATTTAGAAATAACAAAGGAGTATATAAATCAATCGTGCAATTTACAGTCCTCAAACTCAATAGTGGACAATATTTCATTTATGCAGTCAAACCGATTGTTTCACAGGAGAATTTCATCTATATCCTAGGTAGAGAAATAGAACTAACATGCATAGATTATATAAGCTTCAACAGAGATAATATTTTCATCTCACTATGTTCACTAACAACAATAGGTGATGACAATATCATCCTTGCTCAAGTTGCGCGACATATAGAGCACATATTAGAAAGCATGGGTAGGAGGCTAGAGGATTATCACCTTAAGCATATTCGCCGGAGTGGTCATGAAGATAGCGGCCTCAAAACTCAAGGCCTAGGAGATGTTGCTGCATATATTGCCAAAGAAGAACAAGTCTAAAGGTGACGAGCTTAAATGGGTTGTTCATTCAGTTGAGGTGTCGCCAAATAACGAGTAGTTGTTCTGCCAGTGATTATTTATTGCTACTACTATCTATCCTATTGAGAATTGGAGAGTATGTATGGTATTCTTTTGTGCTCTAAACTCTAATGTTGAGCTTCGGTAGTTCATGTAGCATCCTATTATACAATGTTTAGGCTTAATGTTACTTGTGTTTTGGAACTGCATAGAGTAGTTTTTGTAGCTAAGTAGTAAAGTATTGTCTATGTCATTACATAAGATATTCATATGTTTATGGCCTAATGGCATCATACTATAGTGCTTTAGTGTATGCAATACATCTTATGGTATGCTATGTTGGTTCTTGTTACACCTTGATTGTTTTAGTCATGCCTTTAGATTATGTTGGTCAAGTTTCATGGGTATAAAATCTAATACTAATTATTTGATGTGAAAATTATCTACACAAATCAACCGTACAAAGTGCTTCGAATAAGGCATATAGTTGCACGTTTATTGAAATGTTTTTTAGGGTTTCAAGTCCTTTGGAAAACGTAATTAGACAAAGATACCTCAAATGTTATGATGCTTATGGGATTTAGAGAATTGATAACTCGAAAATTAGACGAAGAAAATTGTTAGAATTGGATAGACTTGAAAACGAAAACGACTTCAACATAAGAATAACTCGAAAATTGGATTAGTTATAATCTTTGACAATATGAATTGAGTATGCACCAAATATTGTTTAACTTTTTAGCTTGCCGTCAGGCTGATTGAATTACTGTATTACTTTTACAAAAATGGGTGGGAAAGAGAAATTCGATGCATATTTTTTTCAAATGTCAAACTAGCAAATTTATATTCGTTAGAGATATCTATGATATTGATATAAGTATTGCTCTTATTGATTATAGGCGATAAAAATTTAAAACTAATATATTTCTCAGTTTTCTTCAATAAACATAACTATCTACCAAAGTTGGGTGAGATTTATGAATGCAAACAAATTTTTGCTATTACATTGTGGGAACTATGGAAGTATAGAAAGACTGTCTCTTATACACATCTAGATGTGTATAAGAGACAGCTATTACATTGTGGGAACTATGGAAGTATAGAAATGAGGTTGTTTTTATGGGAAAATGAAAAGGATAACAAGTGTTTTTAAACAGTTATTTTCAGATTAACTGGTTACTAACAATGTTTTACTGTTAAATCCTATTGAAAAGAGTATTCAGGCTTATTACAAGAAGTGGGAACCACAAAGAATGGGTTACTTGAAGCTCAACATTGATGGAAGCTTCATTCAATCAACTGGGAATGGAGGTGAAGGAGGTGTCATTCGTGATGAACAAGGGAAGTGGATAGATGGTTTCTCAATCAAGCTTAAAACCATCTCTCCACTTGCCAGTGAGATGTATGCACTTAAGGAGGGGCTGGAACTCGTAAGAGACATCAAATCTACACATCTTGAGATTGAAACAGATGCAAAATAACTAGTTCTCATCCTGGATAATGCAAGTGATCATCCATCTCATGCTTTGTCTTCTGTTATAAGGGATGTGGCTAAGCTTCTAAATGGGTCATGGTCTGCTGCTATATCTCATGTCAAAAGAGACACGAATGATGTTGCCCACCAACTGGCAACATATGCACATCAAATGATATATGATAGAAGGATTTATTTCGATGTTCCAACATTTGCCACGCCATCTCTCTGCACAGATTTGGCCAATGTTGGCACAACTGTTGCAAGCACTAGCATAACTATTGACACAACTGTTGCAAGCACTACTACAACTGCTCATGCCAACACCAACGGCACTGCTTAGTCATTCTAGTACTCACTGCACTGAGCTTCTCTTCACAAAGTTTGGGATGTTTTAAATCAAGGAATCAATATGTAGTAGTTTCTAGTGCTCTAATGCCAGAGAAATTGAGTTAGCTGCACTTTTATGTTATGTGTTTTAGCCTAAGTGTTCTGTGTGGATGTTCTAGTCCTAGACATTTATCTTTAAGACGTAATGTCCTTTGGACCATGATGATGCCTTAGCATCTTATAAATATATAAAATCATCCTTTGTGTTAAAAAAAGGAAAAATTTACAAAAATAATCCCACCTTTCGCTGGTCCTTAAAAAATAAATCGACTTTTCGATTATTCCAGAATAATCCGACCTCTGGGGCTTATCTTCCAAAAATGCACCCAAACCGGTTGGTGAGGAATGGTGACCAGTTGTTTAAGTTAATTTGACACATGTCACATTTTCATTGGGTGTAATTAAATTAAAAATAAATTTATTAAAATTTAATTAGAATTAAACCTTAATAAAATTACCACCCTCACCCCTCACCCACCACCACAAACCACCTGCCACCACCCTCACCCACCACCACCCACATTTGCCACATACGACCAGCACCACCTACCACAACCCACATTTGCCACCTGTGACCAGCACCACCTGCCACCACCCACACCTGCCACACACCACTGCACCTCAACCACCATACCTGCCCCATTAAGCTAATTTCCCAATTAAAATTTCCACCATTGAGTGAAATTAACAACTTTCTTTAAGTTTAAAATCATTCAAATCACTTTAATAACTTTAAAACAAGGACATAATTAATCCAAATTTAAAACTATCGATACAATATTCTATCAAACTTGAACCAAACACCATTAATTTACTATAATGTTTAAATTTGAATTTATTGCGGTTGAGATAGAGTGATTTTGAGTTTCTCAGAGGGTTGAGGATTATGGTTGCCATTCATATGGGGGATAATAGAGAATGGAGGGTTTAAGGTGGGAGATGAAGTTAAGTGGAAGGGAAGTGAGACAGGGGTTTAAAGGTTTTGGTTTACAAGGAGAGAGTGAGAGAGGCAGAGCAGAGAGAGAAATCAGCGTGGGAGGGGGGAGTGAGCAGAGGAGAGACAGTAAGATGGGTGGGTTTTAACCAAAAAGGAAAATAGAAAATTAAACATATTATAACCGGTTGTACAGGTTGTAGTTTGTCGGGGGTATTTTTGGAACACACCCCCTAAAGGTCGGATTCTTCTAGGATAATCGAAGGGTTGGTTTATTTTTGGAAGACTACTAAAAGTTGGGATTATTTTTTTGAATTTTTCCTTAAAAAAAGACAAAAGTATTTTAATCAAATTAAATAGGAAAAGAAGCAAACAATTAGAATAAGACCACTCACTATAGTGAGCAAAAAAAAAATGCTCATAACTCTCTCTCTCTCCTTCCATCAAAATTTACCTCAACTTTTATCATTTCCTTCACAACAATGATAAAAAAATGCTCACAACACTCTCTCTCCTACTTTTTCCCATACCCCACCATATTCCACATCATCTTTTATTTTTTTCCCACTCTTATATATATATTAAAGACAATTAAATTACTTAATATTTTTTAATTAAATTCGTAATTAATTAATTAATTAATCACGGTTAGATTAACTACTTAAGTATTCGTAATAAAATAAAAAAATTTCCTTCATTAATTTAATGTTATTTAATTAATAAGTCACAAGTTAGAATAATTGGCAATTATTTAATTATTTTCCTTAATAAATTAATTATTTTTATTAATATCAACTAAAATACAACAAGAACATACACAAACATTAATTAAAACGTTTTGTAACCATACAATTACAACTAAAATAAAATACAACATATATCCCGGTGAGCAATACTACTACGAAAATAAACACTTTACTCTGCGTGGTGACGGAAGTGTTGCCAAATGTGAGCAATCAAATCACGTTTAAGTGCTAAATGTTTTTCTTTGTCACGAACCCCAACTCTTCGATTGGCGTAGGCATTGAAGTTGATGTTGCCCGGTCGTCCAACATTGAATTCGAACGTTGTGCCAGCTCCCGAGCTGTTTGCAGCCGAACGTTGTGGGCAATCCTCCTCGTAGTAACGACGTAAGACATCTGCTCTAATTTGATTGTGTCGTTCGTCCTCAAGAATCATGTTGTGGAGAATTAAACAAGCTTTCATTATGTCACAGAAAATGTCTCCGTCGTACGCAAGTGATGGTTGTCATATTATTGAAAAAAAAGCCTGTAAAACTCCAAAAGCCCGTTCCACATCTTTACGAGCAGCTGCTTGTTTATTTGCAAACAACTTGTCCTTCTGAACTTGAGGATGCGTTATACCTTGATTAAATGTAGCCCATTTCGGGTATATTTCGTCTGCTAATAAATAGTAGCCGTAGTCGTACGTGTGGCCATTGATTGTAAAGGTGGTACGCAGTGCAACACCTTGTAGTACCTCATCGAACACGGTAGATCTATAAAGGACGTTTAGATCGTTGCATGAGCCCGACATTCCAAAGAAAGCATGCCAAATCCATAAATCTTGATTAGCAACCGCTTTTAAAATGAGTGTTGCATTGTGAGAYCGACCTGCATATTTTGCTTTCCAGGCTGCCGGACAGTTCTTCCATTCCCAATGCATGCAATCTATGCTTCCGATCATGCTTGGAAAACCTCGATGTTCATTTTGGTAAAGGATTCGGTTTAAATCTTCAGCAGTAGGCCTTCTCAAGTACTCATTTTCAAAATTGGAAATGACCCCTTGACAAAAGTGAGTCAATGCCAACCTTGCGGTCGTTTCACCGATACGTAAGTATTCATCGACTGCATCTGCGGCCACACCATATGCTAACATTCTCATTGCAGCCGTGCACTTCTGCAACGGTGACAAACCTAGCTTCCCAGCAGCATTTTGGCGTTGTCGAAACCAGTCATCTCCATCCACCACCTTATCCATAATTCGACAGAATAAAGACCTTTGCATCCGAAATCTATGGTGAAATTGTGTGTCATTATAAACACAGTTGTCCGCAAAGTAATCATTGAATAATTGGACATGACTTTGCTCTCTATTTCTTTCTACTCCTCTTCTCGTGGCAATTTGACTTTCATTTTGCGTTTGTTGTTACAAGTTGTTACATATGTAATTGGTTTCTAGTGCATCAGATTCTGTGTTCATATCTGAACTTGATGAACTAGAACTTGAGGAAGAGCTAACGGTAAATTTAAACATGTTTTGTTTTTTTTAACAAAATTTGAAGGTTATTGGGTATTAGTGTATGTATATTTGGTATCAAGTGTGCACATATATATATCCGGAAGAATACTTAATAATCCAATGCTACTTTATCATAAAATTATTGGTACTTTTTCACAATATTTATCGGTTGTTTTTCACAAAATTATTGATGTGATTTGTCAGTAAATAATTGAGTCTTATTTCAGAAAATACATGTTACTTTACCAGTAATTTGTTGCTACTTTTTCAGAAAAATAATGATGCTTTTTTAGTAAATTATTGGTATTTTTTCATAAAAATAATGACACTTTTGCAGGTATTTATTGCTACTTTTTCAGAAAAATAATGGTGCTTTTTTAGTAAATTATTGTTATTTTTTCAGAAAAATAATGACACTTTTGCAGGTATTTATTGCTACTTTTTCAGAAAACTAATGATACTTTTTCTTTCATTAATTGCTACTTAATCAGAAAAGTAATGATACTTTTGCAGGAAATTATTGATTACATTTTTGAAAAATTGTTGCTACTTTACTTTGTCAGAAAACATTGCCTCCTTTTAGGATTGTAATGCATGCTTCGACTAAAATTGTTGTTGGTTTCCAAGGATTTAAAACATTAAACAAATTTTAGAACATAAATTTTTTATTCATTCTCATCACGACACAAACTACAAACTAAACAACGTACAAACTTAACTTACAACAACAAAAACTAAACTTATTAAAACATAAACTAGACTTAAAACTAAACTTATTAAAACATAAACAAGATTATTAAAACATAAAGTAGACTTAAAACTAAACTTAGTACGACAAACACTTAAACTTAAAATAGACCACATTAAGTACCAATTGAAACTAGAATTGAAACTTAAAACACACAACACAAACGAATTGCACGGCGGCAAGGAAACTAATTGCGAGAAGGCCCGTAAATTTCTTACCATAGGTAATCCATGTACGCCTCTTCAGCGGGTGTTAGAGGGCTACCCTTTGATAGCAAAGCTTGAAGCAACTGCACTTTCATCTTCTTTTGTTCCACATCGATCCGGTTTTGCTCTAGCCTTTCCTCCATTTCAACTTGTTTCTGCTTTCTCAATTCCTTTTAGAGTTCAAGTTCATACTTCTTCACTTTCAAACTCAATTCAATTTTTCGGGTGTCGTTGTGTACCTTCATCTGCTCACTAATGGACCCTTCCTCATCAATTGTTGATTTGCCCTTGTTACGCTTCGCCTTAGCTTTTTTAACACCCTCTGGGCGAGGTATTCCCCCCGACGAGTAGCCAGCTGCAGCAACTTGGCCTTGAACATCACCTTCAGTCCTTGACCTCTTCCCACTCCCGCTACTTGCATCATCATCCGCAGCACACGCAGCTCTGTCTGATTTGCACAATGCCCATCTCAATTTGTCCCTGAACTTTGGGTCTTTTTTAACCATTTCCCAACCATGATAACAAGTGAAGTTATGTGGTTTTGGCTTAGAAGACACCGAGAATAAGCACTTGCCTTTTGAAGACGGTCGACTTCATTAAGACCACTTCCATCGCATTTTCGGCCTCGTCGTATGCTGCACTCCATTGCAGTAATTCACTTGCCATCCTTCTCCAATGACATTCCAAACTCTTCATCTCTCTTGGTAGAAGGACATGGGGCTTCTCGGAATGCGCTTGATTCCACACTACGCGCAGACACCTTTCTCCATAGATCCACCGCCTTTTGGTTTGTACCAACAGAGCATCTTCACTGTATTGGAAGTACAATGCAATAAGGGTTGTATCCTCCACAACTGACCAATTACGGGTGGCTCTTGCTGGGGTTCGATGTTCAGAAATAGGGATTGCTGGAATTGGCGGAGGGTATTGCGGTGTCTCCGGAACATTTTCATCCAGATCCTCCTCATGTTGAGAGTTACTCCCTTGATACACATGAGGAGAATTTTTTTGGGAGGCATAATAGGGGGAAGGATTTTGCGACAACTTCATTCCTCGAGCTTGAAGCATTGCTTGAAACCTTGGATGTTCCAGAAGTGCATCGTTGAAATCATCAAGACTTATTGTGAAGTTGGGGTTGTTGGGATCCATTTCTGTAAAATAATTGAGCATAAAAATCTCTAAAAAACATTAAACCTTTAATACTAAAAATCACTAATAACTATAACATTCTAACAATATCGTCAAATTTACCTATCATTCTCAAGAACAACAACTACTACAACAAATTTAAATTGAATACTCTTCATTTGTTGTTATTAAATATTTAAACAACATACAATTTTAACAATAATTAGCAACAACATTAATATAAACAAAAAAAATAACACAATTAATAATACTAAAATAAATAAATATTTTTATAATATATTTCAGAAAACATAAAATTAGTTTAGGAGGAAAATTACCTTGGAATTGGAGGCAATTAAGAGCAAAATATTAAGATTTAGAGATTTTTGTTGATTTTCAAAGTGTGTGGAAATATAGCAAAATGGGTGTCTATTTATAAAGGATGAAATTATAACCGTTGGTGATTTTTTTTAAATTTTTTAAACTGTCGAAAAATTAGAAATACTAAACTAGCCGTTGCAATTAATCAGAAAAAATCTGATTGGTTGAAACACTCCCCCAGCCCACGTGTCGTGCCCCAATTGGGCCGATACTCTCTGCTGTAGGGGAGTGTCGCTGTCTTTTTTTTTTTTTTGCTTTTCCCCTTTCCAAAACGACGCGTTTTGTTGAAGGGATCAACTTTCCCTTTACCAAAACACGTTGTTTTGGTAGTGGGAAAAGCAAAAAAAATTTACTTTTGCAGCTCTCAAGTGGGACCCACTGTGGTACTGTGCTTTCTCCATTTTGCTCAGCCATAGAGCATTACTTTGAGCAATCAATACAGAGAAAACTTTGCTCACTAATACAAATCCAATGCTCACCATTTTAGATCAATTTTTTGTTTTGAGCAAAATTTAGTGCACTGCTGTGAGTGCTCTAAGCTACTTCTTCGATAGATCCATTATTATAATTGCAATATTTGCAATTTTGCATTATTCACAATATTTTATTTGGGTGCTACTATTCACAAGCTTTAATATGACTTTTGTGTTTTATATGAATATATATGGAAAATTTGGCGATAAATATATTTTTTAAAAATAAATACTTTGTTGAACCCTAAGTTTTGGTGATTGAACACAAACAACAAAGCAAACTCACTCATGTGTATTTGATGTGTGTACCTAGTATTGTGCTTTAATTTTCAAGTTTATTGCTTTTGGAATCTTAAGGAAGTAATGATATCATAGGGAGGAAGACGCTTCTGTGATTTTGGAAGCATGTAATGGAGTGCAAGGAAGGAACTCCAGCAGCAAGGAACTCGGGTGCCTTGTGAAAGAAAGTCTCAAAGAATACTGATGAGTTGCTGTAACACATTAGGGAACATTAGGCTTAAAGTTTTTATATTTTAGGCTTATTGTAAAAGTTTGGTATTAATAGTTGATTGGTTGCCTCGGGAAAAATATAAGATATAATTTGGTAATGCAAAATTGCCAATATAATGTGAATAATGCAAAAATATATAAAGAGCTTTTTGTAAGAAATAAAAAGATTTTAATTGTATATATTTTTGCTTAGATAATTAAATATATCTTTTTCTTAACCTAAATGTTTTGGTAGAATTATTTTATAAGTTATAATTCTATCTTATATTATTAAAACTGATTTTATAAAGTTTTTACTTGAAAAATATGTTTTGTGAAAATCGGTTTTAAAGTTAAAAACAAGGGCTTATGATTAGCTTGATAAACAAGGTAAGTAAAACGATTCTCAGTTGAGAAAATTTAGGTAGTGGTTGTTGCATTGATTTAGTAAAAGAGTTTAGTGGCTGATTGATTGGAGATCGTGGAGTGTGGCCTTGCAGCCTAAGTTCCACTAATACATGACTTCCTATTTTCTTGGAGATGATGGATAGTGACTTACTGCCTCACTTCCACTCATCTAAGATCATCTATAAATATGCTAAACATTTTCAAAGATAAACACACTCGAACAATATAACATTCTGAGTCAAATTAATCTTCTAGTTTCCAAACACCTACCTTCAAACCAAGTGGTCTTGGCATGGTGGTTGCTCACCTTGTCTCTTAACCAAGAGGTCAGGGGTTCAAATCCTGGCCCTTGGGAATGAAAAGAGATCATTGGTCAGCCCTTTACCCTTAAGTAGAGCACTTTGGATAAGGGGATTAGTCACTGCTGTCGACGGTGGATACCCTGGTTGGTCACAAAAAAAAACCTACCTTAGAGTTCATACATCGAGTTGTAAGTGCTTTAAGATAGTGGTTCTTGAAGAGGTTTGGAGTTGTGAATCCAGAGAGGCTTGTAAGTAAGATTGAGACTTGCAAGAGAAGGATGCTCGTTCAACAGTGGGGTTGTTCGAGAGGCTTTCGAGTTAGTGGTACTCGAAAGAGGTCTTATATTGTACTAGGTTTGATTTCAATAAATCTAAGAAGAAATCTTTCAAGGGAAGGTCACATTTTTATCTCTTGGCGTTTGTCAAGGAGAGTTTCTGTGTTTGTGTTTCCTCTCGCATTAAGTTTCTTTACTTTCAATGTTTTTTTTCCGCAAAAATGCTCAAGTTCCTCTAGATACAATTCAACCCCCTCTTGTATCGTTCAGTAGATCCAACATACTTAGGTTTACTTTTATTTTATTTGATACTTAAATACCAAAGTTTAATTATCCTTCTTGATTACATTTCCTAGCAGATTGAAGCATTTAATCTTTAACAAGCAAGTTTAACCCTGATTAAATTCTTTCAGAAACTCCGCATCACTCAATAGAACACATGGGTTAGGATCGCGGGGAGGTAAGCACCCCCCATGATGACCCTCTAGTGGTTGAGATGAAAGTGGCGGATAAGCGTGTCAGTCGCATTCTTATTGATACGGGAAGCCCCTCCGACATCATAAGCTTCGAGTGCCTTCAGAAGCTGAAATACAATGAGGATGATTTATAAGATGCCATAATCCCATAATTGGGTTTGGYGGTGGCATCATTCAGCCAGTGGGAGTGGTCACTCTCACCCTTCGTCTTGGACGAGAAAACGTTTGTAGGCACTTGCGAGTCAAGTTCCTAGTGGTCAAAAATATGACAGCCTACAATGTCATCATTGGTAGGCCAACGCTCAATGCTGCAAAGTCTGTGGTGGTCAAACACTTGATGTTGATGAAATTTATCAGTGACGAGGGCAAGGTTGGCACAATTTATGGAGATCAGCAAGTCGCTCGAGAGTGCTACCTTACCACTGTCTAGCCACTTGCTGGGGTCAAGGATAGTAATGCGCCAGAGACTTCGAAACAAGGGGTCACCAAGAAAAGGAAGTCTGGCGAAGTAATGATGGTCCATGGCTGTAGACACCTGAAAATGTGTCTCCCCAAATGAGTAATCCGTGATGAAACATACCGCGTCTCGTGTTTGTTTCGACTCAGAAAAGATGCTTTGAACTCACGAAGGTTGGAAATACGTGAGGTCGCACTCGGAACTATTGAGCAAAGGTCAAAGACAAGGCAAACATATTTTCTTTCGATTTTCTCGATATAACTTAAAGTTTTCAAACAAGTTACGCTGGCGATTCTCATGCCTTTGTTTCCATCATGTGCGTCACATTTTTCTGAATCGCCAGTATTTTAAATTATTTTTCTGATTTTCTATTGATTTCTATGAATTTTGCAATGTGTAAATACGCAGAATACGCTGAAAATACGTGAATAATTAGAAAATACTCGCGGAAATACGTGAACCTTCTAGAACATTCTAGAACTCCTTGCTTGAGGAGGCCAAGGGTGTCTAGGTGCGTCGAATCAAGGGAAATCACGAAATAAATCGGAGGAAATCAAAATATTTCGAGGTTTTTGAAAATATATAACGCAAACGTTGAGCACTATAAAGACAGGTAATAGGGAGCCGTATATACGGCTAGGTGGCAAGGACGTAATTACGCTCCATAGCAAGCGTATAATACGCAGCTAATACATCAGTGCTTCGAATTTGCCAAAATCTTATGGAAAGTGAGAGCGATATATACGCTGAAGGATGCCGCGTATATAACGCTCCCCGATCGAGCTATATAACGCAGATCAATCCTCCTAGCGTATATACGCAGGGTTGCCTTGCCTCGTTTTTGCCTCGTGCCTCATAATCCTCTTGCCCTTGCTCAGTCCGAACGGCTTCAGACACGCACAATTCCCGAGACACATCTACTCTTTCTCTCTCGCTCAAAACCATTCAAACACATATTCGTTTTTCCAATTGGCAAGACATGCGATCGTCTGTCGAATCAACAAGGCGATAATACCAAGGGTTATAAATCTGAGATTACTCACCGATAAAACCTAATTTTCCTCATCTCTTTTTTTAATTCCTTTTGATCTCTTCTTAAATTTGATTAATCATTGTTATGAGTTTTAATTCAATTAAATACAATGTAGAAACTCACTTTCTTAAGTCGTATCTGATAAATATGTAGGCATTTATTATAATGTTTTCAATGTATTCCGGTTTTTGGTTTTGTCATTTTTTAATCTATTTTATTTCTAATACTAACGCGTTTATGTTTCTGTCTCAATTAGCATTCAAAGTATCAAAAGACGATTTCCTTTGAGGTTTTAATTCTAACATTTGATTGTTTGCAGTGACAAGGTGAGGAGACACACATACATATTATTTGCCCTAAACCTTCTGTTTTTCATGTCTTGTTTATTATATCTTTTACCACACTTGTATATATTGTTTAAACAAAACCGGAATTTAATCGCTTGTCACATTAAGGTCAAGATAATCATGGACGAAACCGGTTTTCTAAGCAACCTGTTAATACTTGACCTAACAAAGTCATGATACGCCTTCGTCCATTGTAGAAAGTCTTGTTGTACATAATATAATCCCACACTATTATGTCGCGCTTTCGAAGTCAATCAATAAGTTTCTTGAATTCAATGTTATGATTATGGAAACTACAAATGAGACCGAGTGAGGCCGCTACATGCGGCGAATTGGTATACAGATGCTGATTCGTAACCTGTCCCCGAACCCACCACTTTGGTTACGGACCTATTTGGGGGCGCCATCTAGTTGGCACCAATGTTCGGCGGTCCTTGAATACCTATATAGGACCCAAGGGTTGGCGATCCCTCAATCGACAACCCCAACGATTCAATGCCGCATTCCAGTGGCTGCAACTGCCATGAGCACTGAAGCTGAGTCACGCCCCTCCTAAGGCGGGGCGAAGCCAACAGTTTTTTCGCTGGAGCTTCACTGGGGATAATCACCATGTCTGGTGAGTGGACAGACCTGAAAGTCTTCGTACTTCCTATTCATAATCCAATTGAGTTTTGCTTGTGACCCTTCGAATCGGTGGTCCTGTCCTAGGCACCTTGGTCTCACATATGGGCATGTTCTATGCTCGAGATTCACCTTAAGGGGGATTTCTATCTGGTGAATGTGGTTAATTGATTCCATGGCTAAGGTAAGTCTATCCCCGCCATGCCGCGTTGGTGTGTTACGAAGATGCGTGCATATAAGGGGGTATCTCGGCCATACATCACCAATATTGTGGTGGTGAACATGGACCCAGCCTACCTTTAGGCATGGTACAGCTATCAGACTTAACCAAGGCCGGTTTTCTTTATTTATTTTTCATTTTCTTTTTTTTTTTTTTTTTTTTTAGATTCCTGACCTTAAGTGACATAAATCTGGTTTGTGTTTAATCAATCGTGCTTGTTAATTGTACTCGTTTGTTCAGTCCATTTTCTAACTAAGCCCAGTCCCTATCTATGGTTCAAGACATGAGTTGACAATCATTAGGCCCATTTCAAAATCAACTTTCAAACCATTCAGACATACAGAAATACTGAAACTATAGGTTTCGGATTCCAATCCAGAGATACATTAATAATGACTTAGATTCGACCGTTTAACTTACATAAACTGAATAGTTCGTTTTCAATTCACGATTCAGAACATGAATACTGAAATTAGGTTCAATTCAAATTTCAACCAAGGCCTTAAATCTGAATTAGTTCACTCCAACTTCAATCTAAGAACCTTAAACTGAACTAGGTTCGATTCATGAGACTCCAACCCTAGGGAACTGTACGATTCAAGGCTATCGGACCCATTCAATTTCAATGGCTCGTAGGTCTAAGAGGTCTTAACTCTGAAATAGGCCATCATAGAGGTTTGAAGTCTATCTCGAAGTCTAGCACTAAATCAGATTTAGGTCTAGCCCATCTTCAAAGTCTACTTCGAGTTCAGATCACTTAAGTCAGAAACCTCAAAGACTGAGTTGGTTGTTATCATAAGAGTCTTTCAAAGTAGACCATCTTTGTTTCTGGGTTCTTAAAGTGTATTTCTTGTATTTCACAAGATGCAAAGGACTCGGCGACCTCGTCTTACTGGGCCTAGAAAGAAGTAACAAAGAAGCCAAACCCGACGCGCTCTCTGATCACCAAGACACTTCCATGCAAACATCGACACACAAGCTTAACGCTATTCGCTCGCGAAGCTCGAGTCTAGTGAAAATTCTCGCATCTGATCATGCGCAAGAAAGAGCATTGGGGAGCTGAAGAAAAGAGGACCCAAGAAAAAACTCTCGAGTCTGAAGGAGGGAAGAAGCCGATGATGAGACAACCCACTCCCTCCTCGAAGACTGCGAGACGGAAAAAAGGGTGGAACAACTAGAAGAGTTGGGTCAAGAGAATGTCCGAAAATTCAGTTTCAAGGCCTCGTGTTGCTGGTTATGAGATTAAGGGCCAGCTTAAAGAAGTTTGTCATACACTGATTTGTCCTAAGTTCAAGGAACTAAGACCCAAGAGGACCACCTCCGCACTCTTCAGCATATCTCAATGTCTAAAAGAAATTGAGCAAAAGCTATGTCACTTCGGTGTTCGCCTATTACTTGTGACATCCCCATCCATCCAGTGTGTTCAAGAACTCTGAATCAAGCCAAGCTCGATGATTGGGCAATAATCAAATCACGAATTCCTAAGCGTACAGAGTACAAACCCAGCTTCCTGATCGGTCTCCGTAACTAGAGGCCCAAGCAAGCAGGTGAGAGAGAAAAGTTTCTCTACTTTCCTTAATAGGTGGAGGGAGAAACCAGGCGTCAAATGACCAAGTCCGAAAAGAGGGACAATGAGAAATCAAGTCCGCATTGGTCATCAGAAACCTATGCAGCCCAAGTATGCGAGAGCCACTAAGTTTCAACCCATATTCATTACTGGGCTCTACAGGTTGGCCTCCCTGGTTGAGGGAAGATGCAAGCCCAGAACGTCTAAGGGTAACGGTGGGGGCTTTAACAAAAGGTGCTCCTCTTTTTCCAAACACTGGATCAAGTCAGCCAATTACTAATGACAACTCTTCTAAATACACCCGGCTCTTCACACACAGCGCCGTTCGAGGACGCACCAAGGACACTTTTCTTCAATTGGTATGATTATTGAGCAGGCCTTGAATAGACTAACTGCAAAGGATGCACTTTGCTCCTATTGGACCCACTCCAGACCCTTTCAGATGAGTAAGCAATCTAGGAAATTGATCCAATGCCTATTGTAAGATTCCACCAAGGAAGGAGGTCACACACTGAGATTGGCATTCGGTTTGAAGCACAGCGATTCAAGACATGGTTTGAGATGGTCCACTCCCACGTTCCTCCAGCGGCGAAGGATAAGATCAACATCCACAACCAACCCACTTTGCTAAACATGAGTCACCCCAGAGGCGTGGGGCTTTATGACCAGCACGGCCTTCT
>SNQN01004759.1:0-45139 GCA_008642245.1 Bassia scoparia | reverse complement strand
CGAAAACCATGGATTATACATCACCGAAATGAGGTATCTGGACGATTTTCGTAAAAATTGACCAGATTTTTACCATGGGTTCTTATGAAAATATGATGGGTCCAGGGAAGATTCGAGGCTCATATGAGTCCATACGGGGCACTTTTGAGTCGTCAAAGGAAAAACGAGAAAACGTRGAAACWGTCGTAGGAGGTAACACGCTTAGTATTTGGGTCAGAAACTGTTTGATATAGTAATTTCTCATGATTTAAAAGGTGTGACAGAAATTCTAGACAAAATTGAGCCGTGTCACCGAGACATGGTTTTTGAACCGAAAACAATGGATTATACATCACCGAAATGAGGTCTTCGGACAATTTTCGGAAAAATTGCCGAAATTTTTACCACGGGTTCATATGATAATATGATGGGTCCATGGAAGATTTAAGGCCCAAATGAGTCCATACGAGGCATTTTTTATTCCGTCAATGGAAAAACGAGAAAACGTCAAAACAGTCGTAGGAGGTAGCACGCTTAGTATTTGGGTCCGAAACTTTTGGAATAGTAATTTCTCATGACCTGGAAGGTGTGACAGAAATTCTGGATATTTTAAATTTGATGTTTTATTTAAATGTAGTTAAATATTGTCGCACATTTTATATTATATGGGTAATTGTGTATCATTATATGACATTTTAAATACATTAAGATGTTGGTAAGAGAATTTTAGAGTTTTTCTTATTGTTTTGTCCTTTTATCTTTTAAAAAATAAGTTTTTAAAATTTTTGTTAACGTTTCCCCGTTTCGTTGATTTTAACAATTGACGTTTTTCCATTTCCGAAACTCCCAACGTTTTCGTGCTACATAGCCTGATACAATAATTTTAAAAAAGGAAGATATAGGGATATAGAGGAATTTATTATAATAAAGGAAAATTAAATATTATACATAAGTTATGTATAAACATTTTAAAAGATTATAATCAAATTAAAGTAGAGGTAAAAACTAAAAAATATACATTGAAAATTTTATTTAAAACTTTTAATTTGTTGAAAGTTGGATACCCAAAACATATCTTAACTCCATTAATTCATTATAGGGTATTGTTAAGTATTCATATCATATCACTATCTGATACGACTAAAATGGAGTATTCATGTATTGACAACGCACAAACAAATAACTAGGTAAGCCTGACGTGGCTGCAACGGTAGAAAGACACAATATTAAAGCAAAACTAGTATTCTTTTCCGGGCGATGCCCCAAGTCCACTAATATAAAAAATTATGGTAAAGAGGATAAATCATTTCATTTTAATTCCTTCAATATAATCACGAGACATTATCATATATTTTTTTTTTTTGAAATACTTAATGTTGAAGTCATTGTGGATATACGATTTAGAGTACATATTTCATTTCAAAAGTCATACAAAGTTGCTTTCTAATGTCGTGGATCCTGAAAAAATAATGACAATATAACCTCCAATTTACTTTGACATTATATTGAAATGAATATATAGTTTTATTTTGACATTGAATTCACCAATCAAAATTGGTCTAGATGGTAAATGCATCGTCTCATTATGTGTTGGAGGTCACAGGTTTGAATCTAACTCAATGAATAATATTTTGTTTGTTGAGTGATAACCTTACGTGACGTATGTACATTACAAAATGACACAGTACATGATACAGTTACATTGAAGAGTATCACATGGCAGCGTCCCATTGAGAGTAACGTCTTTTAATATATGTTATAGATAGGTATTGCAACTTGTCTATTATACTCCCTCCGTTCCACTTTGTTTTTTACGTTTGTAGAATTACACGTCAATTAAGGAAAATTAACATTTGGTTAAAATATATATATTACTTGATAGTTGTATTATTTTTTTAATTTGTTTGAGATGTGTGCAATAAAACTAAAATAAATCTTTTCATATTTTGATATTTAAACATGAGTGAATGAGATAAATTTCGTTGGAAAATAAAAAATGATTAGTAAATAATTAAAGGGTAATATGAAATATTTTAGGGATAAAAGTCAGGTAAAAAAAATAAAGTTGAAAAAAAAGAAAGGTAAAAAAATAAAATGAAACACCAAAAAAGAAAACGTAAAAAACAAATCGGAACGGAAAGAATAATAATTATAGTAAATAAATAAAATAAAATAAATCCACTTGCCTCATATAATAATTAATTACTTGGCAACTAACCCTACGCTGCCCAATTCCATTTCCAAAACCCTTTTTCTAAAAAGCCCACTTTGAATCTTCTATAAATCTCCCCCATCTTTTTTCTTAGCCACTTCACCACTTCTCTTTTCTCCCTTCTAAATTCCAAGTTCAAAAATACTCCATTTATTTTATTTGTTAGTTCATGCTTCATTCTCAAATTTTCATCTAATTCTTTGTTGTTATCGTTTTTGGTCGAACTGTTGCAATTATTATTATTATTATCGATTTTTATGTTGATATGAATATGAATGTTTATTATTATAATTACTTATGTTTTTTTTTAATTAATTATGATGTGCAAAAGACTTCCATCCGCATGCTACATAATCATGGATGAGCATATAGCGGCCATATTTTTGCACAAATTAAGGTATGAAAAGTTCATTATCTAATGTTCTTTTTTGCTCTTTCTAAGATATTTTGGTTGCAAATCTCATTGCACCAATGTTCTTATACATTAGAGCATACATATATAGTATAATAATGCATTAAAAGTATGATGAATGAATTCATGACCTTATTTCGGAGTTTGTTTCATCATTTTTCATGCCATAAATCCACAAAACAGTTTACTGATTTGCATTCGTTCTTGTTTTCCTTCAATTTAATAAATTTATTTTATTTTTCATTTTCTCAATAACGGGGTTTTTTTATTTTAAAAAATTCACATATAATCCGTATCAAAATGAATCTAACGAGATCTCACGTGATATTTGTTATCGGAAACGGGTCATAGTCGATAACAATAATGAATTGTTAGTCAGAAGTGGTTGGAGATTTCATGTTGGCATGTGATTAGCATTCAACTCATTAAGCAAGTTGCAATGTGGGATATTCTCGTGGGAAAGTGGATATTTTGGGCACATTTTGTGAACAACATGTGTTTGGACTCTGGACCCCTTGAATTTCGGAACAACCTAACATTATTTACGATTTTACGGTAACAAATTGATACTACATTATACGGGCCGAACCAATTACAATATAACATTAAAAAAAACACATTAAAACCTTAAAATAATCCAAGAACATCTTAAATTAAACCCATTTGAGAGACAGGAAAGAAAAACACTTGAATGTTTGAATGTTTTGAATCGTTTGCAAAACCTAAATGAGAAATCGCAAAGTAGGAGAAGCCTTGGGTTGAGCTTATGAATTTGGAGGCCCGGTGCAATTTATCGAAAACGGGCCTTTTTTATATATGTTATATACAAGTATATTAAATAAAAAAGTGGAATTAATGTTTGGTGATAACTTTAAAAATATACTCCCTCCTTTACGTTTTATTGGCCACTCAAAATGTCTATCTCAAAATCCGAATCTTAGGGGCAAACACTTGTCGTCTAACTATTCTAAGACTACATACACTATTTTCATGCATTAAGCCTATGGGGCCATGCAGAGGCGGATCCAGGGGTGGGCAATGGGGTTAATTGTCCTCTCAATTTCAAAAATAAAAATCACGCATTTTAGTAAAATTAGTGACCGCTTAAAATCGGTCGCGCGCTAAATTTCAAAATCGATCGCAAAAAATAAATAGTCGGTCGCTAAAAGTAAAAAGTTGGTTGCTAAAAGTAAAAATTTTATCCGAATGTCTGGTATTTAAACTATGGGCTTCTCTGGACTTAGTTCATAAAGAGACAACAACATCTAATCTAATGTAACAATTCAATCAAAAATCATACCAGCAACACTGTGAAGGTGTGACAAGTGTGACAAAAATTCTGGAGAAAATCGAGCCGCTTCACCAAAGTGTCAATTTTTGGCCGAAAAACGTGGATTATACATCACCGAAATGAGGTATCCGGACAATTTTCGGAATAATTGCAAAAATTTACACCATGGATTCATATGATAATATGATGGGTCTAAGGAAAATTTAGGGTTCTAATGAGTCCATACGACAGATTTTTGAGTCCGTTAAAGGAAAAACGAGTAAACGCGAAACACTCGTAGTTAAAGGCAGATTTTTTTAGTCCGTTAAAGGCAGTCTGCTTAGTATTTAGGTCCGAAATTGTTGGAATAGTCATTTCTCATAACCGTGCATGTGTGACAGAAATTTTGGACAAATTCGAGTCGGGTCACCGAGAAGTCATTACTGAAATGAGGTATCTGGACAATTTTCGAAAAAATTACAAAAATTTGTACCATGAGTTCATATGATAATATGATGGGTAGAAGGTAGATTTCGGTCCCAAATGAGTCCATACGACGGACTTTTGATTCCGTTAAAGGAAAATCGAGAAAACGTCGAAACACTCGTAGGAGGCAGTCTGCTTAATATTTGGGTTCGAAATTGTTGGAATAGTCATTTCTCATGGTCGTGAATGTGGGACATAAATTCTGGACAAATTCAAGCCGTTTCACCGAGACGTCATTTTTTGGCTAAAAAACGTAGATTATACATCACCGAAATGAGGTCTCCGGACAATTTTCGAAAAAATTGCAAAAATTTATACCATTAGTTCAGATGATAATATGGTGGGTCTAAGGTAGATTTGGAGCCCAAATGAGTACATATGGCGGAGTTTTGAGCTCGTTAAAGAAAAAATGAGAAAACGTCGAAACACTCGTAGGAGCAGTCTGGTTAATATTTGGGTCCGAGACAGTTGAAATAGTCATTTCTCATAACCGTGAAAGTGTGACAAAAATTCTGGACAAATTTGAGTCGGGTCACCGGGATGTAATTTTTTTGTCTAAAAACATGGATTATACATCACCGAAATGAGATCTCCGGACAATTTTCGGAAAAATTGCAAAGATTTGTACCATGGGTTCTTATGATAATATGATGGATCTAAGGAATATTTGGGGCCCAAATGAGTCCATACGACGGATTTTTGAGTCCGTTAAAGGAAAATCGAGAAAATGTCGAAACACTCGTAGGAGGCAGTCTGCTTAGTATTTGGGTCCAAAATTGTTGGAATAGTCTTTTCTCAAGATCATGAAGGTGTGACCTAAATTTTAGATAAATTCAAGCCGAGTCACCGAGAAGGCGTGAAATCATTTTAAGGCCGAAAACGTGGATTATACATCACTGAAATGAAGTCTTCGGACAACTTTCGGAAAAATTGCAAAAATTAGTACCATGGGTTCATATTAGAGGTTATAAAAAAAGCCCGTCCCGGCCTGGCCCGAAATATTGCGGATTTTGGTCACGATTTTTCGACCCGGAATTTCCGTTTTTTTCCCGAGCTTTGGCGATCAAATTTTAGGCATTTTGGGCCCGGGTCGAAAAAGTGTCAAAACCCGTTAGGCTCGCTCTTATTTTTGGGTTTTGGACGCAAACTTCAGGCCCAAATCTAGGCCCGACCCGAGTTCGTTTAAATGGTAGTTGGCCCGAACCCGGCTTGTCCCGGCCCATGATCACCTCTAGTTCATATGATAATATGATGGGTCCAAGTAGATTTGGGGCCCAAATAAGTCTATACGACGAACTTTTGAATCCGTTAAAGGAAAATCGAGAAAACGTCGAAACACTCGTAGGAGGTAGTCTGCTTCGTATTTGGGTCCGAAATTGTTGGAATAGTCGTTTCTCATGACCGTGAATGTGTGACATAAATTCTAGACAAATTCAAGTCGTTTCACCAAGATGTCATTTTTTGGCTGAAAAACGTGGATTATACATCATTGAAATGAGGTCACCGGAAAATTTTTGAAAAAATTGCAAAAATTTATACCATGGATTCAGATGATAATATGATGGATCTAAGGTAGATTTAGGGCCCAAATAAGTAAATACAACGGAGTTTTGAGTCCGTTAAAGGAAAAACGAGAAAACGTCGAAACACTCGTAGGAGCAGTCTACTTAGTATTTGGGTCCAAAACTCTTGGAATAGTCATTTGTCATGACCGTGAAAGTGTGACAGAAATTCTGGACAAATTTGAGCCGGGTCACCAAGATGTTTTTTTTTTTGCCGAAAAACGTGGATTATACATCACCGAAATGAGGTCTCCGGACAATTTTCCGTAAAAGTGCAAAAATTTGTACCATGGATTCATAAGATAATATGATGGATCTAAGGAATATTTGGTTTCCAAATGATTCCATACGACGGACTTTTGAGTCCGTTTATGGAAAATCGAGAAAACGTCGAAACACTCATAGGAGGCAGTCAACTTAGTATTTGGGTCCATAATTGTTGGAATAGTCATTTCTCATGGTCGTGAAGGTGTGACAAAAATTTGGACAAATTCAAGCCAAGTCACCAAGATGTCATTTTTTGGCCGAAAAACGTGGATTATACATCACTAAAATGAGTCCATGCGGAGGACTTTTGAGTCTATTAAAGGAAAAACGAGAAAACYTCCAAACACTCGTAGGAGYCAYTCTMSTTAGTATTTGGATCCGAAACTGTTGGAATAGTCATTTCTCATGACCTTGAATGTGTGACAAATTCTGGACAAATTCGAGTCGAGTCACTGAGTTGTCATTTTTTTGCCACGTGGATTATACAACACTGAAATGAGGTCTTCGGATAATTTTCGAAAAATTGTCAAAATTTGTACCATGGGTTCATATTTTAATATGATGGGTCAAAAAATATTTGGGGCCCAAATAAGTCCATACGGCGAATTGAACCTTTGTGTTCGTTAAAGGAAAAATGAGAAAACGTCGAAACACTCGTATGAGACAACCTGCTTAGTATTTGGGTCCAAAACTATTGTAATAATCATTTCTCATGACCGTGAAGGTGTGACAGAAATTATGGACAAATTAGGGTCACCGATATGTCATTTTTGGCCGAAAAACGTGGATTATACATCACTGAAATGAGGTCTCCGGACCATTTTCGGAAAAATTGCCAAAATTTGTACCATAGGTTCATATGATAATATGATAGGTCCAAGAAAGATTTGGGGCCCAAATGAGTCTATACGACGGACTTTTGAGTCCGTTAAAGGAAAAACGAGAAAACGTCGAAACACACTCGTAGGAGGCAGTCTGCTTAGTACTTGGGTCCGAAACTGTTGGAATAGTCATTTCTTATGACCATAAAGGTGTGACAGAAATTTTGAACAAATTCGAGCCGGGTCATCGAGATGTCATTTTTTGGCCAAAAAACGTGTATTATACTACAATCATTGATATGAGGTCTCTGGACAAATTTCGGGAAAATTGTAAAAAATTGTACCATGGGTTCATATGATAATATGACGGGTCTAAGGAAGATTTGGTGCCCAAATGAGTCTATATGGCTAACTTTTGAATCCGTAAAAGGAACAAACGAGAAAACGTCGAAACACTCATAGGAATAGTCATTTCTCATTACTGTAAAGGTGTATCTCATTTTTGTGATTATGCACGTTTTTCGTGAAAAAATCGACATTTCGATGACCTGACTAGATTTTGCCCATAATTTCTTCTACACTTCGAGGATTATGGGGGATGACTCATCCTCATGTTTCGGCCCTAAATGTCGAGCGTAGTGTCTTCTACAAGCGTTTCGACACTTTGTTTTTTTTGTCATTTGCGGAATCAAAAGTCCCAACCTATACATACAGGCACAAAGCAATATCTATATACTACTCTACTACTAAATCAATCCCCACCTCCCAAAATTTTCCCTCCCAAACACACTATTAATTTTTGTATAAAAATGTAAAAAAACATTTAATGAAAGTTAATAAATATGTTTTTGATTAAAATTTTATATATTTATTAATTCATTATAATTCTAAAAAAAAATTGTCAAAATAAAACCTTATTTTTAAATAATGACAATTTAAAAATATCAAAAACTCCGTATTAATTTTGTTTAGAGCAATTTATATTTTTTTAAAAAATCGAGCATATGCTCGGGATTATCTAGTACACTTTTAAAGAGCGGCCCACATCACGTTACAACAATCATGCCCCATTACACACATAGGCACAGAGCAATAGGTCTATTATGGTCCCGGGACCATGTGGTCTCAGGTAAATGTTCATTTCCGAAACTAGAAATGTTCATTTCTGAAAATAGAAATGTTCATTTCCGAAAATACAAGTATTTATTTTCAGATATGAACATTTACACTTGAAAATGAACATTTTACATGTTGAGATGAACATTTCTAGTTTCAGAAATGAACATTTGTCCAGGACCATGATGAGGACTATGGTCCCGGGACCATAATAGAATTTGCAGGCACCGAGCAATAGACTGGGTTGGTTGACTTGTTTTGAATTTGTGGGTCATTTCAACATTCAAGCGACTCACTCAAGCTTAGCACAAAGTATTTTCCCCCTTAATATTGAATTAAATTCCAATATTGAATGGTTTTGGCGCTGTAACAGCAAGATGTTGAGACTTGGATGCAACTCCAATGATGTCCTCCGAAACCTCTACATCATCTTCCATGGTATTCGCCGTCTTCCATTGTTGTATTCAACCTCTTCTTCTTCAATTAACAAAGGTAACAGCAACAACAATACTTGTTCATTTGCGAAATTTTTGGTTGATTCATTGGGTTTTTCGAATCACCAGTCAATTTCTACTTCTGCTAAGCTATCAAAATTTCGACATAGATGTGATTCAGTGATGCAAGTTCATTTCAATTTTGTTGATAATGCTCAATTTGTTATCCAGTTATTTCAGCAATTAGGGTTTCAGCAATCTGATATTCGGAGAATTGTTTGTCWTGACCCGCGAATTTTAGCTATGCGTASGGTTACTTTGCAATCAAAAATTGACATTGTTCACGAATTGGGTATTTCTGGGTTTGATCTAGTTAAACTTTTTGTGTCGAATCCTAAAATTTTCTACCAAAATTTGGGTTCTGCAATTCATGCTTTTAGAATGTTTTTGGGTAGTGATGATAAAGTGGTTCGTGTTTTGTGGCGATCGCGCYCCCGTTTAAGCAATGCTGTGCATTTTTTGATTCCGAATACTCAATTGTGGCAAGATTATTGTGGTATTTCTAGTGACACAGTCGAGAAARATGTTATGCAGCGCCCTCAACCTTTTTGRWTAAAGACGGATCGTTTTAGAGGCATCTTGACTAGGGTTGAACAATGGTTGGGGATTCCTCGAGACTCTTCAAAGTTCTTTTATGGAATCATATTGATTGCATCATGTACTGAGAAGAACTTGGAGGATAAGTTCGCGATATTCAGGAGTTTTGGATGGACTGAAGCTGATATCATGGTATTGATCAGGCAAAATCCTATGTGCTTGACATACTCTGTGGCAAGGATCAAGAAACGATTGGATGTCCTGTCGAACCAGATGGGTTACAAGTCCAAGGACTTGGCTTTTCTTCCTCTATTTTTCATTTGTAGCTTGGAGAAGAGATTGTTYCCACGACACCGAGTGTTCCAAGTTTTGAAGGATAAAGGGCTTCTTCAAACGAAATGCTCTTTACACAGTTCCATCGTCTACACTGAAGCTCGATTCCTTAAAAYTTTTGTTCTTCCATTCAAGGAAGCTCATGAAGTCTATGCTCAGCTGACAGAAGCTCTACAGTGTAGTAGCTCAAAGTAGGCAGAGTGAAGGGTAGTCCTAAAGTTCGATTGGATTTTGATGCTGGTTGATATTGGTCTTAGGTAATTAAGCAACAATCGGGTCCTTTAACTTTGATATACTCACATAATAGTATCTTGGTTGTAACACTTTTTCCTATTTCATATTAAACCATGATAGGCTGACAAGGCTGTTAGATTATTGCAAATTCTCCCTTAGTATTAGACTGTATGTATTTTGTTAGTTAAAATTTGAAATGTTACGTTGAAAGATTTTTTGCTTATACTCTTGGGAATCATCGTAAATATTGGTCCATACGTCTCTTTTATGCATATATTTCATGACTTCATCGATGGCTTGAATATTTGCATTAGATGCTTAATCCGTGGTTCACCGTTACCCCTGCCCCCGAAATTCGTAGTTAAAGGCTTTGAACATCATACTTCTAGCTGTGGTCCGTTGGTGTAAGAGATTTCAAGTTCATTTCAGGACAGGCTGCATACTGTCAGATTTATCGCAATAATTGCAACCATTGAATAATTTATCTCTGGACTGCTTGTCTACAATTCTAACCGATGAATTTTTGTAATTAGTTAGCGTGTTTGGAACTTGACTGCTTCAGGAGAAAGCGAATAGATCGAAGCTGAGTAACAATTTTTCTGTTTTAGTACAACTTTGGCTGCTGTAGTGTGTTTTTAAATTTTCTTCCCAACATAATGAAAGGGCAGTGTACAGAGTTTTTCTATTTGTTTTTTGTTCAAACGTGAGTGACTAAAAATTTGACTGAGAGATTTTTCCAAAGTACTGGTCACAAGTCACAACTGTAAAAATACGTTGACACAAGATGTAGTGTGATTTTTTAGTAAGTAGACAAAACATAGTTCTCCCACATCATGAAAAAGACCAGTAAAAGTTAACTTATATAACTTAGAGTTAGGGGCGCAAGGAGTAACTTTGTGGAGTGATAGGGATTGAGGTTTGTACATCTTCACCTCCTTGAGTCTAAGCTGCTCCAAACCCTAAACCTTCCGTGTCGGAGAACCGGATTTACATTGTGCGAGGGGTTTTTTCGCGTGTTCTCCCCTTGAAGGGTACATTCGAGGCCCTAAACAAATATGAAAACACTTGCCCCAGAAGTGTACATCCCCTCAATGTTTAAGCCCTTGGGGGAGGCTTGCAGGGCATGTATAATGGCTAGTGCCATGGCGTTGGTGACCTCGTCTTCACCCCCTCTCCCAAATTTTCCTGGAATCTGTGATCTTACTTGTTTCCCCAGTAACTTACTTATATTATCAAATTCTGACATTATTGTTAATTTTTTTAGTTTATTTGGAAAACAAACAACAATCATCGCAAGGTTTACTTACAAAAAACTAATAGTGTTTAAATACGTGATGCATGCAATATTACAAAAAAAAAAAATCAATTCAAGTATTAAATCATGTTTGATGTTGATTAATTTGTTTTAAAAAAATTTACTAACATTAGAGTAACCGAAAAAATTAATTAATCCACATAAATTTAAAATCTTTCAACTATATCTTTTTAAAATTTAATTTAATTTTCTCCTTTCGCTTGTACAATTATACAAATACATTGCAAATAAAGTAAATGATCTACTCCCTCCGTTCCTTGAAGTTCATGCCAGTTGTGTATATTTAACTATTCACAAGTGCAGAAAATCTTGTAAATAACTATTAAATGTATAAGGATAAATATAGTCATGTGTGATCTTGTTTTATTTGTGTAATGAGTAAATTATTAATATTTAATTGTTACAAATTTTACAAATACGTAACTAAAGATATAAACGATGTAAAACATGCATCGGAAAACGTATGAATAGTAAGGGCAAGAACTTCATAGAACAGAGGGAGTACTTGGATGAAGTACTAAAGACTTATTATTTAAATTTTGGGCAGAAGAATTTAAACAATAAAAAGTTTGACAAGGGAAACTTCTAAGCAACTCAATTAATAAAAAGGTTGATACTTATAAAAAATGTTAAATATAGTCCTTAAAATGAAAATGATTGGAATTTTAGACAAAATTACACATTATTTGAACATTTTTAATAAAACTTAACAAACACACCGTAAAATGTTTAGAGTAAGAATAAGAAGGGTGCGCCAGGCCCTTGCAGTAGTGCAACGCATGGGCGACGCTTGAAGACCCCAGTAGCAAGCTACTGCGGTGGGCCCTCCCCCTTAAAAAATTAATTTAATATCGTTGTGGGCCATTGGCCCACGTATCAGATATTAAACTGATAAGAACAGATACTACACTTGATCTTAGCCAAAAGGCCGAGAAAGGTATYATTTGCTCAARGCATGCAACTCTCTTTTTATACTGATRCCTCAACTCATCTTTTTGTAAATTTCRGATGTGGGACTTATCTTTCTTTGCCATATTACATTAAAATGTGAAAGTAAGAACAGCTTAAATATCTGATATATAAACATTATATCAACAACAAAAATTACAATCGAGAAAATATATAATTTCAGGAAAATCTGAGATTATTAACTGAGAGGCTGCTGAAAAAAAWACTCAGTAAAAGAGAACTTTGATGAACTACTGCAGTTGGAAGATCAGTAAAAATGGCTTATTTTGCACTTCTAAAATGTACTGCATTAGTTAACTTTAGTGAATCTGCTATTCTGTTTAATGATCCAAGCTATACATAATCTCAAAATAAAAACATACGAAGTATATGAATTGACGCTAAACTAGAAGTGAAACTATAAAATCTCTTAAACTGTGACTCTAATTTCCAGTAGCTACAATTGTTTCCTCACACAAGTACACACAACTGARAAGTATAAGAGAAGAGAGAAAAAGGGATTTTATACATCTCAAGCTAAATTTGCAAATAATAAAAATGAAATTTATCAAATCAAGTAGAAAAAAGAGATTAACTAATGGAAATACAGTATAACAAGTCCTGTTCATCCGTTGAGAACAGATTCTGAGGTAACTAGCTGTTTATCTGGTGAAGGAGGCATGTTCTTCGAGTCCATTTTGCAATACCCGCCTTTCTTTTTGTCATCCTCGTAACACACCCACTTCTCTTGATCTTGCCCTTTACWTTCGATCCCAAATCCATCATTATTGTTAGAAACAGCAACTTTTCTCCAAGTAGTCCATATTCTCAGCATGATATAAATCATCACCAAGCATATAACAGTAGTTGTAAAAACTATTGCAGCTATGATGGTAATAACTTCACCCTTTGGCAGCCATTTTCTAGATGAATTGGGGCATGACTTTAATGGAGCCCCGCATAGTCTTTCATTGCCTACAAAGGCGCTACGTGGGAAGGTTGAGAATGCAGATGGAAGTTTCCCTTGGAGAAGGTTATGTGACAGATTGAGACTGTGAAGGCTCGAGAGCTTTCCTAARGAAGAAGGTACTCGGCCTTGAAGGCGGTTATTTGAGAGGTCTAAACGCTCGAGTTTCACAAGATTTTCAAGGGACTGAGGAATCTCCCCGGACAAGTTGTTATGACTCAGGTCCAGAATCACTTGAAGTTCWGTAAGTTTTTCTAGCTCAACTGGTATTTTACCTGTCAAGAAGTTGTCAGAAAGCCGAAGCTCAAATAGCTTCTCAAGATTCTGAATTTCTGGAGGAATTGTTCCAGATAAGTTATTGTGTTGAAGATTGAGYACATTAAGAGCAGAGAGGCTTCCTAGCTCTGGAGGTATATGGCCGGACAAATTYTTGGTGTGAAGAGAGAGTTTAAGTAACATAGAACAGCTTCCAAGCTCTTTTGGTACTGTTCCATTGAAGTTATTGGAAGATAAATCAAGTTCTCCTAAACCTTTCAGTTTTCCTAACCCAGTAGGAATATACCCCGAAAACTGATTATTGTTCAAGACAAGATGCTCGAGTTTGGTGAAGTTGGAAAGACTAAAAGCTAAATTTCCTGATAAATTGTTAGATGATAAATCAAGGAAAATCAGCTCTTCAAGAAAGGAGATTTCATGTGGAATGTTGCCTGAGAGAGAATTTCTTGCTAGGCGAAGACGGATAAAGTTTTTGGACAAGGCTAGTCTAGAAGGAATGGGACCAGAGAAGTTGTTATTAGTCAAGTCTAATACTGTGAGAGAGGTTGAACCTGTTAATGGTGAAATGCTTCCATTTAACTTATTATGGGATATGTTGATGATAGTCAGGTTCTTCAAAAGAAATAGAGATTCTGGCAAAGGCCCTTCAAGAGAGTTATTATAGAGGGTGATTAGACTTAACTCAGACAAAGAACTGAATGTGGATGGAATTGACCCGGATAATCTGTTATCAGCTAAAGCCAACATCTGAAGCTTTGTGCAGTCACCCAAGGTAGGAGGAATTGGCCCAGATAACTCATTTTGCCTCAAGTGTAGCAAAACTAAGTTTTCAAGGTTTCCGATTGAATCAGGAATCGACCCAGAAAAATGGTTCCCAAAGAAATCAATCTCTGTTAGGCTAGTACAATTTGTCAGCTCATTAGGAATTTTACCTGAAAATTTATTATCATACAGGTAGAGGACACTTAACTTGCCTAACTTCCCAATTTCTCCTGGGATTTCCCCTGTGATCCGATTGCCATACAGTGAAAGGAACTCCAGGTTACTCAAATTGCCAATCTCGGGAGGTAGCTTYCCACTAAGGCTGTTGTTGTTGAGGTAAAGATCAGTGAGGTATGCCAATTTATCAATTTCAGATGGTAACTCCCCTTGGATGTTGTTGTCAGAAAGGTCTAGTCGTTGGAGAGRGAAACAGCTCAACAACTCCAAGGGAAATTTTCCRGAGAAACCATTTCCTGCAAGAGAAAGACTCTGCAGCTGCGAACCCTTCATGCAGAAGTTCCCTGGAATCTCACCGGCTATGTGATTATTTGAAAGAGCAAGAGTCTTGAGATTCTTCATTTTTGAAGTGAGGAGATTGAGAGAACCTGACAGGTTATTGCTTGATAAGTCGAGCATTTCTAGGCGACTTAACAGGTTGAGTTCTGTAGGGATAACACCACTTAATCTGTTTCCAAGCAAATTTAAGTACTTCAGTTCTTGCAAACTTCCCAACTCTGTAGGAATAACACCGGAGAAACTATTGTTAGCCAAAGTAAAGATTGTAAAGAATGAAGTTACCTATTGACGAAGATAATCTCCTTGGAAACATATTGTTGGAGGCTGCAAAGTTCTGAAGTTCTCACATTCACCAATCTCCTTTGAATTGAGCCCAAAAGACATTATGCTGCAAATCAAGCACCACCAAATTTTTAATTCCTATGTCACGAGACAACTTCCATTCAATTGACAATAAGCAAGGCCTAAAGTTTCACTCAGTCAGTTCCAACACTTTTTGGGATCTCCCCACTAAGCAAGTTGTCTCCGATTCTAAGAATTCCAACTTATGAAGAAACCGACTCATCTGGTATGGAACCAGAGAGAGAGTAGAATACAGAGAAGCTCTCTTAAATTTTAAGCTGCCAAGCTCACGATGAATAGCCGGAGAGAAAATTCAAGGATAAGTCAATAGTTTGAAGAGAAGTGAGATTGAAAATTCAGTGTATATAACCGGAAATTCGAACTTGAGAGGTTCATACCTATGACATGAGCTTGATCATCTGAACATGTAAGCCCATCCCAAAGCAGCAGATGCTTTTGTAGAAGTCCAAAATGAGAGTATATCAGGTCATCAAAAACCTGATTGATCTCAAAGCCAATACGAATCACTCACACTCTCAGCTGATATCTGAGGAAGAAAAACACTGTAAGATGATACAGAAGAGAATAATCAAATGAGACAGCTTTGTTATTCCCATTATGATGATCTATAATATATATATATATGCTTAACAGCATGCAATTGAGGATGAGATTTTTGCATTGCTGTTACTATGACAAATGAAACAAACAGATGAAATACAGGAAGAAATGGATAGGTGATAAGTAAGATGAATGATGCTCCAAGAAAATGTAGTATATATTGCATTGAAACCCCTTCGCACTGGAAATGAGAAGACTTGAAACAGCTTTTTGGTTGTTATGTAAGAATATGGCGTTAATTCATTTTTTTTCTTCTGTCAAATTGAATTTTGCACCATGCATTTTTCTGAAAGTATAATATATCATGGGCAACAAGTATGGTACTATAGAATAGGCATTGAGATTGATTAAAACAGAACAAAAAGCTTAGCTAAGGCCACTAACTCAAAAGTATATTGGTATATATTAGATGAATGATAGATGATCCAACATTTGCTAAAAGTTCCATTAATTTCCCTTAACTAAACAATAGTTGACTTCAAAAAAATGAGGTCATTATAAGAGGAAACATTGTCAAAATAAAAGTAATTATAAATTCTAATATATCATCATGCAATATATTATCAAAGTAGGATGTTTATTAAAAACAATTGCAAAGTTTGACTTCTGAAAAATTTTAGAGATCTCACCAAAAATTATTCTCCTCAACTCAACCAAATTACTCACCTAAACCAAAAAAAAAAGGGAAAATACAAAGATGAACTAATAACCACTCTTAAATGCAGTTTAAGACAATCTTCTAATAATAAAGACATGTATCCTGTTGAACTGAAGATAAGACATGTATATAAGTATATTTGGTCCAACCAAGCAATACAAATGAAGTAGGTTATATAAGAGTAGACTTACTATTAATATACCATTATATTCCTGTGACTTGAAATACTTTGCATTTTCAGTGTAAAAAATATACCACATATAACTTCTTTCTATAATAGGAAATTTATATTCATTCATCATATGTGACAAATCAGAAAATACCAAAAATAATAATTAGGGAGCTTATAAATAAAATACATATCCTCTTATCACAACTGTTATACTGCCACACCTTTGACACAGTATAGTTCAATGAGTTAAAAGCTTGAAATAGCATATATATGAGAATTCCAATGTATAAAATAACTACTCTTAGTATATTTCAGTATCTAAGCATGAGAAAAACAAGAAGTATCAACAAATTAGCACCAAACCTGGATTTTTTTTATAACACAGCATACAATTTCTGAAAGTTGTCATTATCTATGTACTATTATAGCATAATGTAGACATGCAGTTGCAATCACTCTTTAATAACTATATTATGTTTCTATTACAGAAAAAAAGAAAAATGAATTCTGACTTGGGTGATCTCAAAACAGTAGTAAGCAAAGCGCGATTTCAACATAATAAGCTCCATATATTGCAGTACGTAACACACTAAATCCTTATTTTGTGAGAATTTCAAATGAAGATGCAACAATTTATCAAAAACTGTACAAAATAACATTTGGTTTGATCTTCAAATTGCTGCTCTAACTTAATCTGTTATCAAATGTACAGTATTGATTATTAAGTATAATGTAGCGTTTCAATTCACACAAAAAAAAAAGTGTAAAGGAAATGTATTATGGAAGTGGAAATAGTTCCAAATCATAAAAATTTGATTTACCTAATGACAGTTTTGTGAATGTAATGACAACTTGAGATGTAGAATAACTTCACAAGTCCTAACCATATCAACCTTATCAGGTTTCGCGTCAGATTTCCTGCACATTTTCGGTCATCATATCGAATGGCGTAAACTTCGAATATGCTCTCATCATATCAAATGTAAAGCTTGCACATATAATAACACAACATCGTATCTGAAACTAGTTCGAAATTAGCATTTGTATATAATTCATGTGCTATCGCTATATGGAATTTGTATGCACAAACCACAAACCTTTTTCAAGCAATATCAGTATATTGCTTTCCCTTTAAAAGAAGATTCCTCTTTATTCACAAGTTTGTGTCGAACAGTCCACACTATCTAAATGCGTCCTCTTCTGTTGTAGAATAGGGGACTATAGAGAATTTTACGCAGAAAATTGAAGAATAATTAGATAGCATGTAACAAATAAAGAGTTAGCATGTGAATAAAACAAAAGACTGTAGCTTAGTTCATGTTCACATGAGTATGACATCATGATACTGCAAGGAGCACAGCCAGAATGGGCAGTGCGGTCCGAAGCATTTCAATTTAACAATCATAAGTAATAGCCAGTGCCTGCATTCCTGTTTTCATCATATCATGGTGCTCTTTTAAAGAGAAGCAGATATTTGGTGTCATTGAAATTTCAGAAAAGTTCTTCACATGCCAATCTGAGTTAATGTTTTTAGCAGAAACATTACAGCATAACAAGAATCATCATAGTTCTGTCCCACTATGAAGCTGTTGCGGAAAATCTGTGGATGGCTTAGCATGATATGAAAAGAGGAAGTAAAGTAAACATCCATGATTTGATCCTGCAGAAAGCTATGTAGTAAAGAATCAAGAATGTATGTTTCAGATATTACAATAGCCGGTCAGTTTACCTGAAATGTACAAGCAGTATTACATATTAACTCATATCATTTTTCTACTTTTAACCTTTACAAATACTATTCCCTCTATCTTTCTTTTTTTTTTTTTTTTTGAAAAAAAGATATGTTCGGAAGGGGCAGTGTTCTTGGTGGGGTTCTGCACTAGACTACTACCCATATCCAAAATTTCCCATTACAAGGTCGACAGTGAAGCGCAGCAGCATACAAAAGCTGTCATAGTAAATGTTACTTCTGACTTGACCTGCATATATGCTGCAATCTAACAGGAATGTGATGTTCCAGCTTCTAAAGAGGACCATGCTACGTGGAATCCTGAATTGCAAAGCTCATGGCTATCTCACTGTTCTGATATAGAAGAAGATGGGAAAAACTTCATGAGAAAGCTAGAGAGAGACCAGATGCAAATGAGGCCAAGAAATTGGAGGACGCTCAACAGAGTGCTTAAGGAATTATTGATGGCCAAGTTGTGTGCAGTCATTTCAGCTCCTCTAACTGTGAAAGTTAGAGCAGTTACCAGTTGAGCTGCTCGATTTAGTTGATGTAATCTATACACCTGTTTCATGTTTAAACACAAACTGTCAACCACAAAGAAAGTTAAGGTAAAAAATAAAGAGAATACAAAGAGCAGATGGTTTGTGATAGCCTCAGCTCTATTGATAACAAAGGGTGCATTAATTGACCCCCCAAAAAAAACGAATAATTTTTTGATAATTTACACAGTTGTAATGTGAAAAGTTTTATAGTGTCAATCATTAGCAATCTAAATCCTTTGGAGTTCAAAAAAAAAAATCTCAGCACAAACCCATGAAGAACCATGAATTTGTTGCAATTAATTACTCCAAAATCAAAGGTTAGGAATCTTTCTCAAAAATTATGAATTGGCAAGTTAAAGGGAGCATACTACTTTATAAAACATAAACAAAGTATTTCACCTTAAATACAACTGGAATAACAGGCCATGAAGGTGACTTCATATGTTTTGCATACTGCTCAAATGCAAACTGCACAACAATACCAACCAAGTAGGGAGCTAGAGCAGCAGATGCCGCAGGACCAGTCCACGGCCAAACGAAACCCATAGTCACCATTGGGATAATAAGACTAAGAATCAAAATTGTTACAGAAGATATGCGATGCCCCATCTGAGCTGTTAGCTTGCTGTAACTACTTGCAGCTGGATCGTTTTTAGCAGGGCTCCAGAGAGAGTGAATAAGAAGAAGAAATATTGCAACACCACAGTAGAATAGAGCCTCAGTGAAAAATAGTATGAGAAAATCTGCAGAAAAGGGATGAAAAGTAATTAGTAGGGTGAACTCTGACTGAAATTGAAAGATAGGGTTTCTGGACCAAACTAATCAGTTGCTGTCATTAGCTTCACAAATACATAAGAAAAGGCTGATGACCTTTGTCCTTCGGCTCCTTCCACAATTACAAGTAGCTTTTTTGAAGGGAATTTTCCACAATTAGCTTAGATACAATAATGATCCATGATTTTTTGAGTCTAAATGTTCTGAGCTTTGTAGTCAAGAGGAGACGCAACTTAATTTATTTATTTTTTACAGGAGATTGACTACATGCTAGAGATGAAAACTAAGTTAACATAACCCATGAGGAATAGGTGCCTCTCATGAAATGACATAGCTTTAAGAATAATAAAATGAAATTACAGAAAAATATCAAGCTTTCAAGTGGTTTGACTCACTCCCAATCAAGCGTACGAGTGGCTTGAACTCTGGCAAAAGCCAAGTAAAGCTTCTATTACTTTCCTTAAATTTATAGGCCTAAGACTTCTGGTTCTGGTTTCTCCCATGCCCCATGGCATGTACACTTCTCTAGCGAGTTCATCACAGTGCCCAAGGACTATACAGATGTGTAGTTACGCCCCTCAATTGCTTTTCATTATAAGGTTTCCTTGTTAAAGTGGGATTAAAATTTCATTCAACAGGTCACTTCTGTTATACACATGGAAATATGGCATTTTGTAAACAAATGATGAAACAGATTTCACTATGTCACCTTTACATCATAGCTTTGGGTCTTCTATACAAAAATTCCAAACAAGGAAAGGGAGAAAAAAAAACTCACCTGTTAATAGGGAATCTTCAAATATTAAAGATATTATCCTGCGCAAATATAGTGATGGAAGAATAAATGAGGCTACAAGAACAGCAGGGCCAACGAACCACAAAAGGCTGTTTTGATTCTTCATCAAATTTGGCGAAGAAACAGCCTTCTCTTTTGAACCCTGAAGACTATAAAATGAGACGAATCCAGGTTTTCCACCACTTCCTTCAGATCGTCTAAATGGTTCGGTGGTAGAGACGCGCTCATCATCCAAATGACTGGCTAAGTCGTCTGAAGGCAACTCTTCTGTCTCTGAGGCATTCACATCAATCACTTCGTCGGGAATGAAATCATCAGATACAACTGGGAAACAGTGCCTCCTCTGAAGCTCTTCTGCAGATTTAACCATCCCATATCTGAACTTCCATGACAGGACTGCTTGACAGAACAGAGAGAAACCATATTTAGGAAGAGTTAAATCTATTGAAAATACTTAACATGACAGTTATGTCAATCATTCGACGAGTGTCACCTTCAAACAATTTTCCAAAAGTTCTATATAGTGATTGAAACAGATGAAACTGCACTGAACAATGATTTTCTAAGACTTGCTACCATTAGAAATCTTGTGGTTTAAGTTTTAAGTCCTTCAAAGCAATTTAGGGCCTTTAGGCTGTGAATGTGGACCATGTTTGAGTAACTGACAGGTCACAAACTGTCAGATTCATGGCAATCATATAAGTCCTGGTGAGCCCTCTCAAAAAGACGATCATTTTTATCGAGTATGTTAATATGGATACCCACAAGCTGTTGTAATGAAAATAACGTTCCAATTCTAGCGGTCTCTATGAAGAACCCTTGGCAGCATTACCTAAGTGCATGAGAGAAGAAATAGACCTTTTTTATTTGACAAGCCAAAGCCACTAAACCTTTTTCCCATCAACCAACAGAATATAAACAAATTGTGGCAGATCAACAGATATTTCTAAACCCACCTTTAGCAGTTGCTAAGTGCTTCCCATTCTGCTTAGTTTCAAAGGATTGTCGTCTTAAGCTTATCTGAACATCAAAGAAATGGAAACTTTCATCATACTTCTATAAGAATGTGGCAAGATAATGTAAATAACTTCCCAAGATTTCAATAAAGCTCTATGAGAATTTCATGAAAGGGAGCCTCTTTCCCTTCCAGGTGTTGCACAATATTACTTATTAAGGGGAACAGACATTCAGAAATAGTGCTTGACAATGTCAATGGAAGTTTTTTGACAAGGTTTTCTATATTCCTTTTCACAGTTCATACTATCCAATTCTTTAATTAAATTCTTTCCACAAGATTTTTCCAAATAAGGGTACATCACTCACATTATTTACATCATCTAATGGAAAATTCTTAGAAACACTTATGAAGAGTGGCTAAAATATAAAATAGTAAAACTAGAATTACTGCAAACAGAAAAGTCATGCAGAATCACTTTAAGATCGATCAACTGACAGACTACTGCTTCCAGGCAATTTACTTGGTGCTCAAATTCAATTTCATAGGACTATCAAACTTTATAAAATTATTGTTACTATAAAAAAAATGATCAACCTTCCTCTCATTCAATGGATCTTTCTTATTTTGACAAAATATCATCATATATGATATATCCTTGTCGAGGTCCAAACTTTAATGATTTGGTTTAAATGATGCAAAAGTTTCAAAGCACTAGGATATATGCTCTCTCTTACTCACAAGAACTTCTCTTGCACATACATCTCCTATAACAATTGTTCGCAGTGAGCTACACCATCCTCACATTAAACAATTGAGTACTGTTAGAGCATAGTAAGCATATAAATAGCATCGTGTGTATAGCAAGAGATAACTTGGGAACTTATTCAACAATACCAAATCACCAATAGCAATGTTATGAGGACCATAATAGTATAATACTATACAGAATAGTGGTTCTAAAAGATTCTAGCCTTCTAGGGAAGGAAAACGAAAACAAAGGCTTCGACCAAGTGCCCATACAATGGATGAAAATCACATGATTTTAACAACTTCCTCGATTTTGAACAACACAAAGTTTTAATCTTTCTCTACATCTTAAAGTACATAATCTATTAAAAAAAAAAAGACAGTTTTCTCCAAATACCATAAAGATTCTTGAGCAGATATCCTAATTTTCCCAATTCCTAAGCAAAAGACAGCAATGGCAGAGATGCTTAATGTTCTAGCCAGTATGAATCCGAAAACCCGGTCACCTGAAGTAACAACATTGTAAGGCCTGGTATCTAAAACAGAATTTTGTGGTTAATTCCACATCAAGGCATCTTTCCAAATTATATTAGAGAAGCTAAGAAACATAGAAATGCCCAGTATCTGCTAAATGCCCATTACATCCATGCTCACCCATTAATAGCTTATCATACAATTATACCAACAATTAGATTGGTTCCAATATAAGTTAATCTAATCAGAATTTCACACATCAAAACCTACAAAATTACTCATTAAGGGCCAATATTAAGAATTTGGAATTGGTCAAACAGATTATACAACACAAACATGTTCATCAATCACATTTAATACCTGCAATTGCGAAGATACTACCTTTGCAAAATCACAGAAAATTCAATTCCACCCAACAAAATATACTTCCAATTAAACCCCAAATGATTAAATTTTTCATCAACGTCTCAAAACCCCAGATAAAATTGATGCAAGCAATGGAATAAAAGGGCAATCAAGCTTTAATAAAATTGATACTAAGATTGCAAGTGAAGTATCAGAAACTCACCAAATAGCTTTGTTTGCAATTGAGAGTGGGAGAAAGAGGAGACAAAAAACAAAAAAGAGAGCCGCTAACTTTCACTGCCATGCTCAAATTAATTGGTGTCGAGGAATCAAAATACCCATTAGATTTCAGGAGAAAAACATTATCAGCCAGTAAAATTGGGAAAATATAGAAAAACAAAGGAAAAGTTGAAGGTTCAGTTCAAGAGTCTGCAAAAATGGTAAGCAAATGAAAGGAGATTGCAAGGTAGTGGTAAACTCTAAAATGGTTAACGTTGATGGTACAAATCTAAGAAAGTTTATAAAGTAAACATAACTTTATCTTTTTTTCGATGTGGGATACACATCCCTTATTCCCTACCCACTTCATTTTGGTAATTTTCAAATCTATAACCAAAATAAGTAATATACAGCGTAGCTACTAACATACTCCCAAAATTTGGAAACTAATATAATAAGGGAAGTGAGGTTATAAAGTAGATTTAGATTGAAGAGAGAAACAAATAAAATTGTATTGTTTAATGTATATGACTGTGTTGCAAGTGGAAGAATGGATCCACATGGTGGACCACCACAATTAAAGAAATAATATAAAATTTCCTTATATGGAATAAAGTAGAAGTGGTAGGATCTTCATGGAACGTCCAAATGAGGAAAGTGGCAGGAATTTCGTGGAACGGAGGGAGTATATCAATATGATAATGAGACTTGTTATGCCCATTGGGGCTCAAATAAGAGAGTTTATCATTCACAATCTCAGAATTAACACTTGGGCAATTACACGCCCTATGCAGTATACAACTTAGAGAGGAACTTAGGAGCTTTCTAGTTTCTACTAGTACAATGGCAAAATGTCTAACTAAAGACTGATGACATGCACTCGATACACTACTACGTATACCACGACAGCACAACTTAGGAGCACCTACTATGCAACAGTGACCTGCACTACACAACAAAAGATAATCAAACCCGATTACGAACTAGTTTTAGACCATCTCCGAGAAACTTTACAGTGGTAGAACGCAATGAATTCCCGTTCTCCTCTCTTATTGAGCGTGACAAAATACACTTCAAAGGCGATTGCTGTGAACAACACACTAATAAGAATACGAATGAAATACTGTACTGACATGGTCCTCCGAGAGGTCATTGAAATAGTAAAAGAAGACGTGCCCTAAAAATGTTGTAAAAGTCATGGTGTCACGGTCCTAGCGTTTTGACGCTGGAGCGTGCGGCGCGCTTTAGTCTTTGGAGGCGATAACGTAAGTCTTCTTGCGGAAATGGGGTCTCACGAGCACACAACAACGTGAGGCGATTCTCTTTTAAAATGGGCGTCCGGGCGCTTGGGACGGCCGACTACGTCAAAGCGGGCCCAAGCGGGATTCGGACTCGGGAATCTGTATCTGTGTTTGGGATTGGAATGCTAAAAATGTAATGCAAGCACAATATCTATAAAGGCATTAAGGCATTAAATCATTAGCATGGGTAGGAGGAATGCTTGTGTGAAATATTCTTCTCATATATCACCTTCCCCTAAAGAGGTTAAATTAAATGAATACATTTGCCCCTAGGAGACACCCACAGAGGACTTAGACCGTACTGCAACTAAAGACTTAATTCACGACACTTGTGGGGGCGACGCGCAGGAAGCGCCCACAAGGCGAGACTCTAAACTTAGAAAAATACATGAAAAAGGGTAGGAACCTAACACATGGTCTCAAAATCCGATCCCCTCTTTCACTCTATTCTTACCTGACGAATCTTCAACAACTTAAATCTCTCGCTACAATCCATTTTCTTTGCTGGTTTCTAGGGTCTTATTGGAATAACGAATTTGTCTTGACTAATACCTCAACGAGCTAAGGACGGAAGTAATCAGTACTTTTGGAGTATTGCTTACAACTTACGCGAATTAATTAGTACTGGTTAGAAGATTTCCTAGACTTTACAATTGAGTTGGGAAGCCCGAACATGCTCTCATTTGTGGGCAATAAATAATTTGTTTTGCCGTTAAACCATAGTGGCGAACCCAAATTTAAAATCCAATGTAGCACGAATCATAATAAAATTTGTATTGAAATTTGATTAAAAAATACAAATTATTGTACTCCGTTTTTAATTGTATAAATACATAATATCAAATTTAAACAGTTGTGAATAGGTATCAAGTAACATTTGAATACGTTTGTTATATGGTTTAAATCAAATTAGCGTTATAATATTTTTATATAATTTCAGTTGTTGAATTGCAATTTTAAATAATTTTACATATAGCCAAGTTGCTGATGATGGAAGGAATTTAATAGAATTTGATGACTCGTGCTTTTGTATGGTGCTTAAGAGTTGATTTAGTTAGATAAAAAAAGTTTTATAAGTTGGGTAAAAGAGTAAAGGTATGAATGAAAATTTATGGGGAAAAATATTTTTGGGTAAATAGATTGGGTAAAGTAATAAATGTTGACTTTAAAAAATAGTAATTCATTAACCAATTAGAAGATGGGAAATTGGGAATACAATTTGTGTACATAGGGTTTTTCGTCCCTCTCGAGGGTTTTTTCTTCACCATTCGCTGCCTCTCGTCATCTCTGTTCGATCACCATTCACTTTTCCTTTTCTCTTAGGACTTTTACCCCTTATCGGTGACTCGGTGAGTGACCGCAACCCATCTTCCTTTGTGTCGATCCTTTGATCGGGTTGGTGACTCAACATTTTCAAAACCTTGGTGAATTTATCTTGTCTTTGGCTTAAAGGTGGTTTCCGGCGCTGTGCAACATCGGTAGAGTGGAGACGTTTCGATTTCGGTGTGTGGTGGGGCAGTGTCTTTTTTTTTTTGGTTTCGTTCGTTAATTAGGGTCTAGCTTATTAGGTTTATCTTATCTTTTGTTTTTGTTAGTGTTTTAGTCTTTGTTTTTCCTCTGTTTTGTTTTGTTTGTTTCTTCTGTTTCGATTTTGGTCTTTACTTTATTAGTTTCTCCTTTTTAGGTTTTTTTTAGTCTTTAGTCCCTCATGTCTCCACTTTGGTATTTTTTCGTTTTGTTAGTTTTATTTAAGAGTCGTATTAGGAAGATGAATTTGCTCCAGGAAGATCTAATTTACAGTACAGTTGCTTATACCGTAATTTAAAGATGCAATGACATCGAAGATATCACATGGTTTCGAGTTTGAAACTGGCTTTGTGAAGTTGAGCGTGAATAGAAGCAGTTTTAGGTATTGCAGCGATAGCTTATGTATCTATGTTTTAGGCCTTTTTGTTTTATCTTTCCTCGTCCAAAAAATAGTAATTTATTAATGTTAGAGTAAAAACTAGGTAAAAAGTAAAAAATTTATTTTTAAATTGATTTGGAACAACAATTTGAAAATATTCCAAAATAAAAACTAAAACAACTAAAAAAACAGAGGAAGTATATTTTAATCAATTTTAATCAAATTATAAATAACAATAAATTTTTTATTACTTTCTTTTATTTTAATTCACCACTGAAAAAGTATGAAAATCCTACTTTTGGATTTTTTTATTATGAAAATAAAAAACTTGTTCCAATCAAAGTGTCATAATTTTGGAAGTGTAGTAAATGATGTGAAAGCGAAACGAAGGAAGTACTTAGTTCCGCACAAGTAACAAATTGGTAAAATAAACCCGATTCTCCGAATAAACAAAACATACATGGCTCTCCGAACAAATTGAATTATGTAATTGAATCTACCATGTAATTATGCACACAATTGCATTGATCGAATTGAGGTTCTGTTTACTTCAGTTTATTTTCAATTCAGTTACGTTTCTAACCTAATTTCTCTCTCTAATAAAAATTTATTTCACTTCACTTGTTTTCAACTGAAATAAACAGACCCTAAGTTAATTTTTCCCCAAGGTGATGCGAATTGGTTTAAGGTACACGTGCAGGGGCTTCAATTGGTGTTTCAAGTTGATTTAGGGTTGTGTGAGGTGGTTTTCGGGTTGTGCAAGGTGGGTGTGAGGTGGTTTTTAGGTCTGTGTGAAATGATTTCAGGTTGTGCAAGGTGGATGCGAACAGTTGTGTGAAGTGGGTGGTGTGAGTCGTTTAGCGAAGTGAGTGGTGCAAAGTGGTGGCGCGAGTGGTGGTGACAAGGGGCAAAGTGGTCTGAGGTGGGTGTTGTGAACTCGAATGGTGGTGCGAAAGGGAGGCCAAAGTAGTCTAAGGTGGTATGTTATAAATTTTGAGCAAGTTAGATTAGAATATTACTTTGTTTAAGGAGCACTATAATCATGATTAAAGTTTTTTAATTAGAATAAATTCATCATTTCAATCAAAAAAATTGCCAAAAATGAAAAGTAAATGAAAATTGCTAGCAATATGATATTTTCCAAAATGGCAAAAGTTTCTAGTAAAAAGAAACGGAGGAAAGTAGAACAAGACTTCGATCCACAAAATTAAACATAAAGTACATGAAAACACACCAACACAGTTTCCTTTCTTAGCCCTATACCAGGATTCACTACATTTGAGATGAACATTGAGATGAACAGAATAGCATTAGTGAGAAGCGCAGCAAAACGCATATTGTTCTTTTACAAAAGTGGGAGAACCAGAGACCCATTTCCCCATCTCCATATTTGGCAATGACTAATCATTCGGGAACTAATTAAAAATTACTACTACATACAAGCGCCTTTAGCCATAAATGGTGAAAGGTACCAGAGCCACCTCGATAAACTATTCATGACCTATCTGATTAATATGATAGATACATTTGAAAACAAAAAATAAAAAAAAAAAAATCAAAGCATAATAGCAATACAAATACTCAAACGGCACCTCGTGATTCCGGCTAACCCAAAATGATTCACATCTCACCCCTAGCTGCCCCTTCATCCTGCCTGAGTCAAGGACAATCAACCATCAAACTTTCTTACCAAGACCAAGGTTATGTAGTATGAAGATAATTAACAATAGCATTTTGATAAATAATACCTTACCTGCTACACAGGCAACATGACATTAAGGCTAAATCTTTGGATGAATAGGAATTTAATTGATATAAGACTAGTGGACAATAGACATCAATTTTCGCTTTGCCTCCCATGAAAATTTCCCCTGCCACGCCTTGAATTATTACCCTGTCCCCTATCCCGAAATCTCGGAGCACCAGATTGACCTTCTTTTTGCACCACAGGCTCATTTGACCGAGTGCTGCCATTGTAGGGTCCCACGGGCTGATACTCATAGTGCGAATTGTGCCTCTGCCTCTCCCTGTTAGTTGATGAGTAATGCTGCTTATTTTCTTGGGCTGTTGTGGTCCAATCTCCACGAAACTCATGTCCTCTATGAGAACGACCGCTGCTATTTGCATTTTTCCGATGCCCAGAGGAAGGACGCTGATCATTGCGTCCATCAACTGCTCCAAGTGAAGCAGATTCAACCTCACCTGCTAAAGCTTCTGGTTCAGGCCTAGGAGAATGAGGACGTCCTTTCACAGGCTGGGCTCTCTTCTCTCGTTTAACTTCATGATGTTCCAAACTAGAATTTGATTCAACTGCACTTTTATTTTCAGATGCTGCTGGTGGTGGATCTTTTGCAGCACTCTGATTACGATGTGATGGAGGCTGTGAACTACCATTTGGACCAGTCTCACTTTTCAATGCCTTTCTGTCTTCAGTGACAACACCACGACCACCACGAGATCTGTTACCTTGCTGATTAGGGGGCACATAACCCTGGAACTTGGGTTGCCACTGGGACACAGAGCGGTCCCCTGCTGCTCTGTTTTGCTTTGACGATGTCTTCTCTGTTTGATTTGCCTCCTGATGAGAATAATGGTCAGGAAAACCGACATTTGAATCTTTGTGGTCAAAATACTGATGACTTCCACTGCCTTTTTGCCCCTTAAATTGGTGCCTTCTCCCTCTTCCAAATGGAATGTGATCCTTTTCACCAGTGAAAGCAGAGCTGGAATCATTAACACTCTCCCAACCATCCGATACACTGGATTGTGGTCCTTTCTCTGACCATTCATCACGTCTTGAGGACCATTCATCAGGTCTTGAGGACCATTCATCAGGTCTAGTGTTATCAGTAGAGCTTTCATGGGAACCTTGGACAATTGTCTGCTCAGCAGAAACACGTTGACGCCATGATCCTTGAGCCCTAGGATGCTTATTCTTACCATCCACATGTCGAGGTTCCACACTGGCCCCCGCCTTTGTGGCATACTCAGATCCTTGAGTCTTTTCTCTCACATTACTTCCATCAGTTGATGCTGAATCAATTGAAAGAGACGTGGGTTGCTGAGCATTACCTAGCTGTGCTAGCTCTTTGGCCACAGGTTTAGGAACATATCTTTCCATCTCAGCTCTTTTAGTTCTGGAATTATTGTGCACTAAGTTATCTCCAGGTACAGACGAAGCTAAATGTTCAGCAGTCTTATGGCTGGTTTGTTCAGTACCCTCAACTCTATTATGCGATCGAACTGGTGCCCAGACAACTGCATCATTGCTGTGAGTTTTTTCAGAAGGCATATTTCCTTGAGAATTTCTGGGCTTCCGAGAATGTTGGCCCTTCCAAGCATTATTCACTCGACTATGATTATCTTCTCGAGATAATGAAGAGTGATTTTCAGAGTACTTAATGGTATCTTTAGGATCAGCTGACGCAATAGAGATGGAACTATCATTCAAGCTAGAACCAGTCTGTCCAGAACTTTCAGGGATAGCTTGAGCAAGATTATAATCCTTGGGCTGAGGTACACATGATGATACAGAAGCTGACGAATCATCAATTTTGTGTCTGCTCTTCCCACTCTTGATTTTCTTTTTCTGAAGTGGTAGTTCAGCAGCAACGGGTGATTCAGCTTGCTCTTTACCAACTGCTGCATCGGCAAGACTATCCGAAACTTCTTTAGTTGAGCTTGCAACCTTAAACTCTTTCACCACATCTGATTTACCAGCAGGAATTGCATCTTGCATAGAATTCTTCTCAAAAGGAACATTTTGTCTCTGCTTGTAACCTCCTCGCTTCTGCTTTGAGACATCACGAACTTGAGGTGTATGTTTGTGGCTAGCAGCATCGTCAATATCAGTATCAACTATTGGCAATTGATTCTGTAAGGATACAGGATCCCCCTGATAAGCATTTCTCTTGGACTCTGCAACCAAATTGCTAGACGCAATAGCAGAATCCACAGTTTTACCAGAAATTTTTTCATTTATCTGAGCAGTATCATTGAAAGAACCTGTTCTCGTCCCAGAGCTGAGATTTACATCTACACTTACATCAGGCTGATTTGTAGAAGAATCTCGCTTCTTTAAAATATCACCAGGCAATGCAATAGTTTCCTTTTGTTCTGGATTTTCCACACCCTGAATAGCACTACGCCTATTCAGTTCTTCAAGTTTGGCAAGTGCCTTTGCTTTCTGCTCTTTAACCCTCTCTTCCTCTTCCTTTTGCAATTGAATTGCACGTTGCTTTGCTATCTCTCTCATTTTAGCACGCTGAGATGCACAAACCACCAGCAGATGAACTCCACAGTACTAAAAAGGGAAATTAACACAAATATGTGAATGTAAACAAAAACACACACCTGCATATCACTAGGATCAATGCTGGACTCAACAGGTTCCTCATCAACTTTTCCCAGGACTTCAGTAGTCCTTGAAACTTCGGCAATCTGTGAAGTCACATCATGCTCTTGCACTTGGTCGTTGGAAGTTGATCTGGAACCAGCATCCTGAACAAAATGAGAATCAGATTTCTTTCCCCGTCCATCAGCCTCCTGCACATGAGACCTTCCTTTTGCATGAGAATCGCCTCTGATTTGCGCTCCACGAACAGATCTCCTGTGAGACTGAAAATCAGACACATGAAAAAAGAGAGGCTAACATAGAGTAACGCATGCAAAACGCAGTAGAACCTGGGGGCAGTTGTCACACTGGCAACTGCAGATCCTTGAATTTTATCAACTGCAGAAACTTCAATGTTACGGGCAACAGGTACAAGGACTCCAGAGGGATAATGACGTTCCAGAACAACATCAGAATCAGCTTCATTCGAAGATCGATGATCTTTGGTATTGAGTTTTTGCATTCGATCATTTGGATCCCCCCTATGGGAATATTCCTGCTTCCCACCAGTGACGCGTGCCTTGGCATTTAATCCTTCTATCTTTTGAATCAGAGAATGATCTCGAGGAGAGGTTACATGCTCCATGGAAGGACTCATCTGAGCTTCATCAATATTGCTCAGTCGTTCAGGAAACCTCGCATGAGAAGGGTTTATGAAAGCGTTTTTATTATCAGATGAATGAGAAGAAGCTTCCATTTTACCATAATGAGCATCCTCTTCCCTCTTGACATCATCTTCCCAGGCATTCTCCTMCGGCGGTGCCTTTGATAAGACCCCTTTCTCATGTACTGATGCACTCARAATAACTCTAGGGCCCCACTTCTCTTCATCATTRTGACTCCAACCATCATTTTGGCCAACTAAAAACTTCTTGTGCCCTTGAGAATCATGTGAATTACTATGTTCTACTTGTTCAGGCCCTCTACCTTCCCTTGATCTGGGATGAGTATTGTTTAGATCGGGAGCATTATGGTTAGCATGTCTTGTATAAATAGGAGGTCCAGGTGGCATTCCCATAAATGGCAAATCGCGTTCATTGGGATTGCAAAACCCAATATGAGGTCTATAATAGCCGTCATACGGAACCGGACCAGGATAAAACCCAGGCCTCATAGGTATACCCGGATGCATGTGTGGGAGGTGAGGCATATGTGGTCCYTGTGGCATATCTCCATTCTTAGAGTGAGGTCCATGATGACCAGCACCAGGGGGAATTGGCTGAGAGTTGGCTAGACCTGGAGCAACCTGCGGATGATAATAAGGAAATGGCTCCATTGGAAAGCCACCAGGAGGTACAGGGCCACCATAAGGTGGAGGACCAGGAGGCCCTCTGTACCACACTCCACCAGGAGGATTAACTGGTGGGGCACCACGCCAAGATTCATAATGAGGAGGAGCCATGTTAGGATTTGGATACATGTGAGGTTCTCCATGCCACCTTTCCATGCAAGGTTGAGGTCCATCATCAATAAACGGAGTGCCATTTTTCCTCAGAATGACCTTTATATCTGAATTTCTGGAATATCATCTGAACAAGAAAGAAAACTAATATGAGAACTATTTTTCATTCATAAAAGTCATAAACAAAATAAAAGAAATAGAACGTCAGTCCAAATAATTTTTTTCGCACCATCATGGATGATTCCTCTGCTATCTGACATGGTTCTCACTCCACCAGAAGAACCAGGACGTTTATCAGAAGCGTGATCTGCCAAATGATAACTACAACACATGAGTAAACTCTAGATCACCAATGACAAAGTAAAAGGAAAACAAGCTGAAACAATAGGACCTAGACAATATTATTTTTGAAACAAAGACCGGTTTTCCAAGATCTGGAAAGGCTGATGAAAAAATAAAGAGCTAATGTTGTAAAAAAAAACAGTAGATTTATTCATGCAATACCACTGTCGGGCAAGAAATATGCTGAAAGACTACAACACTGAAAAACGAAATAGTTATAACCACCACTTTCAATCCAATGCCAACATAAGGTCTAGTGATAACAAAAAAAAAACTTGAAGGTATGGCAATTCTTAACCTAAAAGGCTAAGAATAAAATGACATGCCAATTAGTAGGTCAAGACAATAACTAAGCAGGAACCCGCCATCCAGCTCAGCTATTGCTTCACTTATGGTTTTCATCTAGAAAAAAATGGAGAATTTGACCACACAGAGGAGCCAACCCTAAGCTCTTCCTCGAATTATGATAACAGACAGCTAAAACAAGGAAGAGTAAAGTTCACATATACAAAGGGAAGGATTGAACACGATGTTTCAACAAACAAGCATATGCACTGGGGTTCCATGTTTCCTTTGATTCTTCTCTCAGAACCCAGTGTAGGAAAATCTCCAGAACTCAAGGAGAACCCTTCTTTTGCAGAGGAAGCAACACCCTAAATACATTTCAATAATAGGAAATAGTCAGATTGTTGCAAGATAACTTATCTTAAGAACAGCCAGTAGCCAACGCAACAAAAAAGGACATAATTTATAATTTTGCACATATATTTATCCGTAAAGCTATGTCATTATACAACATACATGACAATTTTTATCTGTTAGACCAGCATACCATTCGTCTGGAGCTGCATTCGCAGCCCAAACCCAGAAGCTTCAGATGAGGTTCAGCAAACCTTGACAAATGTGAGCTACCAGGTCTGTATCAGCGCTACGAGACGTAAAGATGCTGAAGATGCATTGTTGGAGGCCAAGATCCCGAGGCTGATGATGGCCTTGAGTTTGAACCCCAAGCATTGACATTAGATTCATGAGCTCTCTCACTTCCAGCAGTTGATGCGCGAGTGCCACACCAGATGAAGGACGACCTAACAAATGACTGGGTGAGGAGCTACTACCATCAGTACTCTGAGAGTGTTGATGCGCCCAAGCATTTGATCCAGCAGATGATGTCGACTCCCCAACTGAGAGTACCCCTGAGTTATCACACATAAATTCTCCTTCAGACTCTATACGGTAAGAAAATAGAAACAGTGTGTGAAAGTTGCAATACAACTGAATATTAATATGACTAGATGCAGCTTAGACTACATACTTTGGAACAATTTCAACATGAGGTCCAAACCATGATTCTCCAACCTGAACCATTCAAAGTAAAAGCATAAGAAACTTTACTAAAGCAAGTACAAAGTTCAAATAGAGATCAAGAGAGCAACCACTTTGACTAGGTAAATTTATAGGTTTGGAACAGCAACTTTGCCCAAAAGTCATTCCTCCTCTTCTTGCAGAGCCCCCATCTGTCCAACCAACCATTAGCATAACTGCATAAGCTGCAAAAAATGGCAAAGCAAAGCGGCAAAGAACAAAGGGACTACAACTAACATAATATAATGGATACACTTAATATAATTTACAATTGCGATCAATTACAAGAACAAATGCCTTTAATAGTTAGGCCTGGTTTCAAAGTTTAGTCACTACAATTCTTAAGAATAAGAAGAAAGAGTAGAGAACGGAGGGTGTTGTTCACTGTTCCAAATCACAATGGACTTTTTTAGCCTTCAAACCATACAATGCTGTGGGTAGCTACAATCACTCACCACAAGTATCCCAATATCTATCATCCACTACACGCCCCTCATTATCTGATACTTTTTGCCCTATTCATCAACACTAACATCAAGTAGCAACCTCCCCACTTGTTTCACCACCAATTACAACACGGAAACAGGCCTATCATCCATTAATTCACTATTCTAACAGATGACAATAACTGGCTACACAATCTCCAATGTTAAGCATGATAGTGTCTCTAAATCAGTTGTCTTTGATATGTTAGGTTCCATAGAACATCTCTTCTCCATTGTAGTCTTGGTAGACATAAGCTGAAAGGTCCTACTTCAGAACACCCCCCTCTCTCTCTCTTCCTCTCCCATATCAAGACATCAGCACATCCTGCCTCAAATTCCTGAAGCAGTGGCTAACAAATTAACAAGTCAGAGATTAATATTTTAAATGACGACCCAATGGAAGACCCAGCAGGCCTGCCTGGACCAGACAATGCCAAATATTGGTTCAAAAACCACAAAGGAAAAGGGACATTTTAAACCAATCTTTGCAATGTTTCCTGACATTCCTGATCCCATCATTCAACAAAAATCTCCGTGCCATACTGCCCCCACACTGCATTCACATCACACTCTTGTTCTTATAAACTTCAACTTCCTGCCAACCTCATCAGATAAAATCAAGAAAGAAGCAAAGATTCAGGGATTAGGCTCAGTGTTAATATGAAGCTTTCTAAAACTTAAATGGTGATCACCAGAGGGAAAAATAGACGCCGAAGGGGGAGGCAATAATATTCAAAGGTGATCATTGGTCTAAGCCTTGTCTAAACATGATCAGATAAACCCATGACCATAACACCTACACAGCCAAGGTGAGCAACTGTCAACAAAGAAGGACCATTCAACAAAACATCCCTGGCACACAGGCCATGGTATGGACCTTCCTTAATGCCTTCGAAGGACCCAAATATCAAGAAGCAGCCAAATGGTAATGGTAAATAATGCATATATCATAAAGAATAATACACACAACACACACACACACACACACACACACACAGAGAGAGAGAGAAGGAGAGAGAGAGAGAGGAGAAAGAGAGATAAAAATCATTCTAATGAAACAAATCACTGATATCTGAGATACCTTCGGTCTCCAGTTACTGTACTTGATGCCATAAATAGATGACAGCTGCCAGGTCATCCAACCTATCACATAATATCGATATACTAATATTAAAATGACAAATAATAATGTATAAATCAGGCACAGGCTACATGCATAGATTTCCAGAAAGCATAGCATTGATGTAATAACTAAAGGGACTACAATATAATCTACAATTACCATAATCTAAGACAAGAAAAAGTAAATTGTTTGTTCAGTTAASGACTTGAGGATGCAAAGTTAGAAAATAACCCGTGTTACAACATGCTGAAGGATAATACTAATTARTCAAAATTTACAATCCTTGATGTAKCKACCATCCATGGCCCATTAGGCTCTTACCGAAACCAAGAACCAAYACATCCTGGGGCCAAAAGTTACTGACCACATTYTGCAATATACAAATGAAATTTCTAAAAAGAACTCTATGATCAACAAGAAAAAAAAGCAGCAGCACAACCATTTCAATTATCATGACATAGTAATATATATATGAACAAATATTATACTGCGAGCCATATATGGACCCACGGATAGCAACTAATTAAGACTTGCACTGCAAAATGCATAAATGAACTAACTAAAATAAAAAGAAAACYGCTAATGTAWCAAATCWAGCTGTTTAAACTTATCCTGATAATCTACACATAGGGAGACCAGTTAGTAGACATGCCAAATATTACACTTGGCTGAGGAATACATAGTAAATATGGGTCCCAGAAAAGTAATACAACCCTAAAATTTACTTCTTATATCTTAAAATTCGCAAGTCAATACTAGTGTAGTAGTGTGCACCACTTTGAGAAGTTAAATCATAAAAATGGAACAAACTGATTTGTGAAAGTACAAAATTTTAACCTCGGGAAACTTCAGCATGAAGATCCATGCTCTCTCTAATGCATACTGTGAACTTCACAAGTTCTCATATATCACCCCAACCATCTGCATGGCATCCCATGAACAACCCCAAAGCTATAATAAGAAGAATATTGGAAGGATTGTCAATTCATATCTTCTCACTCCTTCCCAATGTTATGCATAGAAATTATATTCCTCGATAAAAAAGATCACTTCGTGATTTATTCTTCTAATCTCCACTAAAATCCCATCCCCAATCAAAGTGAAAACCCTATAATACATTAATACTCATCAATCATCACAATCATCTAACCTAAAGTTCATCCAAATTTTAAAATAGATTCGCCTCGCGACATCATCACATTGATAACTGTACCGCAACCTATTCTCTACAATTCATACTTCTTTATGTCATGAAGGCAGCATTACAAAAAATACAGCAAATGAGCTTATTTCTTCCCCTTTTTTTGACAACTTTTTGCACATTTTTCATGCAATGATTAATAATACTCCGTTCTAATGAAGCAACAAGTAAATAGCTCAAAGGGTTTTAGAGTGAATTACTCCGATAGTAGAATAACAAGTTTTAAATTACCAAGGTGAAGAAGCAAACAATCCTAAATTTCAATAACAAAAATGGAAAAATAATCATCTTTCGAAGCAAATTCGCAACCGTCATCACTATATTACAACATTACAACTCCTTAACATAAAATCAATTCAAAAAAAAAATGCCGCAATTACCAACGAAGAAACGCATTTCTTAAAGCAACTATCAAATTCAACGCATTTTTCACACAAACAAGTCTTAAAAAATCAAAATTTCAACGTCGTAAATTCGCTTACCACCACTGCAACTTCGCAAATGCTAAAATACTGATCTCTCGTCTGATTATTGATCCTCAAAACGACCAAAACCCTAAATCAAAAGATCAAAAGACACAAAAAAAATTGATCGCCGTGAAATTCGTTCAAAGCCCGAATTCAAGCGTCGTCGCCGCGAAATCGGACGGCTGAAAGCTGCCGGCCGACTGGCCCGGGAAATCTAAACCGTTAGATGATACAATTGGACGATTTCTAGGTATTTTGTGTACAATTGACTGAAATTAGGGGTTGTGAGAGGAGAGAGAAAAATGGAAGGAGAGAGAAAAATTGCAGGCGGAAGCCCTAGAAATGACAGAAGAAGAGAGAAAGATGAAGCAAACTTCTTCTTCACCCTTTTGATTTTGGTTTTTTTTTTCCCTTTTTTTTCTCCAATTGTTATTTTTTCGATTTTAATTTGGATATGGATTTTAAAATTGATTTTTAAAAATTAAATTGGAATATGAAATTGAAAAATAATTGGACTTTGGAACTTGGAGTGCAAGAAGGAGAGAACGAGTCAGGTAAAATGAGACATTAGGCTCGATGTTGAGTTTTCTAATTGAGTTTGGTACTTTTGGTGAGGGTGGTTTGGGCTTGGTCGTGGGTCGTTTTGGTGGATAGGGGTTAGGGTTAGGTTAGGTTAGGGTCGGGCCGTTATGAGATGGGACACAGGTTTGGGTTGATTATGTTGCGATTTGCAGCTTGTGAGTCAAGTCTGACATTGGGTATATAACTTGACTCGTTAAGATTCGAGACGATCATGAGTTGGGTCGAGTTTTAACCAGCTCGAGTCGATGTTTTGATCGAGTCGAACTTGGGTAACTTGCAGTTGACTCATGTAACACGTTTATAGTAGTAGACGTATTATAACGAGGCATTCTATTCATAATGTACCTTCTTTTTTTTGACGGATAAAGTAAGGCTTGAGGATGCCTCCTGATCGAGATGATGGAGTTGTAATTTCTGAATCTCCACATTAATATCCATAATAGTACTTGATATTGGACCTTTTGAGTTTCTCGCGAGCTTTCAAGTTGAGTTATATGGTGCTCAATTCAACTTGTTAACCTCTTGAGTTTATATGTCGCTCAATTCAACTTGTTAACATCTTATGTTGAGCTTGATCTTATTTGAGTAAGTTTTGACTGATTAAATCGAATAGCTCATGAGTTGTATCGTCTCATAATCACCCATTGGCATGCCCAAGTTTGTGAACATTTTTACATAACTTATAATCATTTGTGGCTTGGATGAAACGTAACAACAACATGAACTGAGTCATATACGTGACAACTTTTAGGGAATAAAAGTTCATGTACAATTTGATTCATATGTTATGATTAAATGCTCATATGTGTTCGTAAATTGTCTTACATGTTTGTTTCAAACGAGCGTGTTATCATGATGTTAAATTCAATGTTAACAACCAAATGACAATGTCCCGTTTACTCTAAAATCCTGACCATACATGAAAGTATGCAACACCTCGGAATGCTCCAACGCTAAAAGGGGAGTTTGCATAGATAATGACATTGTTATAATTAAATGAAAATTTCATTCCCATATTACCCTAATTTTAAACCCTTCTAAGCTACCCTTAAAATTTTGAACAATTACATCTAAATGTCAATTTTTATACTAAATCTGTATCGATAGTAGCTAAAGGCTAGTTCAAAATTGTGTATTTTTTGTTTGTTGGTTTTAATTCTTAAAAAGCATGTCAAATTTAACATATAAAAGAATGAAAATTACTGATTCTATTTGAAAACATAATAATTTTGAAAACCGACAATAAAAAGAACAAATCTCTTTATCCGATTTCTTGTTTTTTTAAAAAAAACAATACCGAACAACCCTAAATTATGAATTTCTCCAACTAAGAGCTTTAGGGAACATGGTTATTAAAATCCCGATTGGATCCAACGATTCTACGATCCAAAATTAATTTCGATTCGATCACGTGGTACGATCCTAATTTTATAGGATCACACGATCCTACTTTGATTTTAACTAAAATTAGTAGAATCTTGATACGATTCCACGATCTTACGATTCAAAAACCCGATACATAAGTGTTATCATAAAATTATCAATTTGAAATCTTTTTCCATTGTTTTTAACTACTTATAAACTCGAAATTACTCTTATCTTTTGTCCTTATGTAAGAAAAACATTTTTATTATAGTTATATGTTAATTGAAATGACTATTTAGTTATTATATCTCAGCATTGTTGTTTTTTGGTTATTTGGTAGAATCTTACGATTCTACGATCCGATTTTATCGATCCGATCCTAGCAACCTTTTCGATCCAAGGTAAGATCTCGATCCTAACAACTATCCTAGGGAATATGTTAAACCTAGATGCAAATCCAAAAGTACAAGAACTCTCAATTTGAATCCTAATTAAAATTGACATTACCAAATTAGATATAGCCCATTAGCCCCCATTTGCTTTGCTTGACCATCATAGCAAGGGCCCAATTGACCATCTCTTCCACCAAACACATGATCAATCTGTCAAATGCATGAACTTTGAAGTGCAGAGCAAGGCTGTTGGTTAGCCACTTTTGATTGCTACTACTCAAAATCAAAGCAGCTTCATTGTTCATTCTGACAAATATTATGAGATCTTAACCAAAGTTCTCTGGTAAGCGCTTTATTGATTCAAATTATTGCATACTTGATGTTAACTTGTGTTGGATTCTTCAAAGTACAKCACTTTTGAGCTATTTCGATGAAATTAAGGATCACCCATTATGTGATTGAACATTAGATTYCTTGAATCATGGCTCAATTGTSGAATTAAATTCRGGGTTTAAGTAAAAATACTTGTTTGAAAGTGAATTTTGTGTAGAAATTACATGTAATATTGAAAATTCGAGATTATGTCAGTTTGTTTGATTCAGATATGGAACCTCAAACCCCACCAAAAGCCAAAGTTTCGATCTTGGGGTCTTTTAAAACTCATCAAATTGTGAAATTGTGTTTGATATTCTTAGCAATTGTGTTAGTTTTAGCTGGTTTGTATTACATTCATGGTTTGTTTGGGAAGAATAAGCCATTTTATACAGTGGTTGTGGATTGTGGGAGTACAGGAACAAGATTGAATGTTTATGAGTGGAAAGTAAATAATGAAAGAAAAGTGAATTTGCCAATTTTGTTGCACTCTTTTCCTCACGAGTCCAGCTAAAGAATCCTTCATGGAAAAATGGTGCGTGTACCACTGTATGCAAACGAGCCTGGTCTGGATAGATGTGTGGGGAATTATTCCGGGTGAGGGCTCCGTTGGTGCCCAGCTGTTAATTGGGCGAGAGGAGTATCCCCGAAAGATAACATACGGGAAACACGCCCGTAAATTTGTAATTTGGCTACTGCTGGAAAGGATGGCTTACGGTGATAGATGAATCAGGGTTTTGGAGGACGTAGAACGGGTTGTAGTAAGGGAATCATATAAGTTTAAATGTCAAATATGTATGTATATGTTGTTGAGTGGGAGAGGGAAGCATATTATGGTTGGGTGCTTGAGATTATAAAATGGAGGTAATTGAATAAATATCAACGTGAATTGCCACACATTAGGCTTCTGAATTAGGAGGTTCTTCCTATGCAGATAGTAGTGGATGAGTTAATGAGGCGAGAGAGCGATAGAGCGAGCGCGTCTTAAGTATGGAAGATCGGTCCTGTTGAGCATAAGCTTATGAACTATCCTTGCGCTGCTTTGGTTTGACAAGGCTTTGATAGAACTGTTGCTATGCTACTCAAGTAAAGTCAATGGAAGATGATATTAGGGTCCGATGTTAAACATCCATTCTGGTCAAATTTTGAAGAGGAGCGAGAGCCGGCGAGGCTGAGAAGCTAACCTTTGAGTATGGAAGAGCGCTCCCCCAACTGGGAGAGAGAATGCAAAATCTTGCACAGGCTCAGCAGCAAGTTGATTCAACCATTTCAGATTGGTCAAAGCCCTCAACCAGTCACAAAGTAGCCGGAGAAGTTCCTAACTCAAGGACCATGCGAGATATATAGACTTGTATTGTCTGGACTTCTTAATCAGCTGTAATGACTTATTGCTTGCTTGCTTGCATATCAATCTCCCTTTTGTATTTCTTGATTATTATTATTTGTTCATAGTAGTTTGTGGCTTTTATTCAATCAAACAACCTTGCAAGAAACTCAGGACCTTATGGATTTGTTTTAAAATCAAGGAACTGGTTCTGGAAAAGGATGAAGATTATTGGTTTTAAAGTATTCTTCTAAGAATCAAGAAAAGGTATTCTCACTTACCCGGTAATTTTACAGATACTTCTGAACCTTGAGATCTAGTTATCTTTCTTGGAAATAAAATGTTTTATATACATATATATCTTTTCAAACTAGTTAATTTGAAGGGCCTATTTTCTGAACATAAAAGCTATCATTTGCAGGCAAGAATATACTTAAATGGTTGTTGATCTCCAAAAACGGGAATGCGATAACCATAGGCATTTGTCTGGATTTTTTGCTGGTACAAAGAAGTTAAACCTGACCGGCAAAAGCGACTTACAAAAGTTTTGGAGGAGCAGCCCGCACCTGTGCTAAGTACATGGGATATAAGAGCAATGTATCAAGTAGTGGAATACTGCTTCAAGGGGTTGTATGGCATTTCTGATAGAGATGGTTTTATTCTAGGAAGTGCAGATAAATGTTTGGCCTGGAGTGTTCTTGGACATTAAAGGAGCTTCTTTGGTCAGGGGAACGTGTGGTAGTGAGGACAGCAATTGACCCTAAAATTCTGAATAACAAGTTCCCAACATTAATATGGTAGTCGTGTCCATCGTCCATCTTTTCGTAATTGTGTGCTAGCTTGCCTGGCTTTTTTTTGTTTACTATTGTCAGATCAAGCTACCTATGCCTTCGAAAGAGAAGTGCTGTTGTCGGGTACCTTGCCTCTTGGGTTCCTGTCACATACCAAAGCATAGACCCAAGCTTAGTTGTCGGTAAGGTTTTATGTATAATTGACCGATTCATTCTATTGTAACATATTATGAAATGAATCCATGTTACAGTCGAATAAAGCCAATATCATTGCAAAGTTTTGGCTTCTTAAAGGTAATTATTGGAAATAGTGTAATAATCAGTTTGTTTTCCTTTCCCATTGTAAAATCGAAGCTTCAATATTCTCACAAATCAGAGTGTTAATTACATCAAGTTTTCCTCGTTTCCTACTAACCATAAGATTTGAATGAAAATATGTACAGTGCGGCATTAAACAGCCTCTTGTATCAGAATTTGTTTTGATTATTATATACATGGAATGTATGACAGTAATACAAACACCCATATTATAGATAGCAGAACTGTCACTCACAACAAGTTAAATCAGTAATCCAGACCATTCCACCATTATCATACACATTTCTCACGCCGTTAACAATCGATTCCCAGACCTCAAATTAACACGGCCGAATCGATTCGGAAGGAGAATTGATTGAAGCATTTGAGTAATCATTTTTGCTCGTCAGCAGAGGTGAGTTGGAACAGGGAGATTTCCCAAAACTGGTAGCCAGTTCGGCAGCCTCAGTGAAACATTACCCATCACGAGCAAATCTCTGAAAACTTCTAACTGCAACACAGCGACTTGTCCATGAAGACTGGCTTCAAGTTGAAGCTCAAGCAGTGGAAAGTGGTGGGGGTGGCTTGGAACTTGACAGGTAAGTAGAAGCGCAAATATATGCCGATGATTGAATGCGGTCCCAACTCCAGGGACGATGCTAGTTAACAACAGGCTTAGTCATGGGGATTCTAGAAAGTTTCAGATTAGCACCTTGGATGATAATGGAATAACCTGTAAAGTCAAAAACAACAAACTCTTACAGAGAAGCCGCGAAAACATTTAAGAGAGGAGCAGGAATACTAATTCCCACAATCAGAGGCAGATGGTATTTCCCAAAAATCCAAACACAATCACTAATTGTACAAATAGAATAATAACTTCTGTTCGCAGACAATCAATAAAAGAATGAATGGAAGACTTGGTATGATAAACAGGCCAAGTCCGAACGCAATGTGGGCAGCCAGTTGGGATTAAGTCGCAAACTCACAACATTGATCTCATAATGAAATCTATACCCAAGGGAGAAAGTCATGAATCAAGTTTTGTGCTTGGTTGACTGATTTCTGTTAACTCGTCGTATAACAGATATTCAACCGAGGTATTCGTAATATCACAAGGAACGCATTTCGATTTCCAATTTTCCGGGATCCTCCACAGAAACAACCAATGTTCTTAGGCTAGCTTGGGTTCAACATCCATATTAGATCTAATTACTAAGAATGATTTCAATGCTTTCTGTATTCAATTGCAATGTATTTCTCGGCCACTTGCGTCCTATTCTCATTCCGAGATCTTCAAAATGAGTTCGAAATGCCCTTTGTAATTCTAGACATATGCAACAAGCTGTTAAGCTCTAAACTTAATCCAATTACCATCTTTCCAAAACAAGTGAGTTCAATCAAACAAATAAACAAGCCATGCCATCAAACCTAAAAATGACACCATACATTTAACCGAATATAAAAGTCATAACTCCTTGTAGAATCACCAATGTGGGATAAGCCTAACATGGAAACTACAAACTGCAAGTTTAACAGATAACAGTCATAAACAAGTCTAATTCCACATAATAGAGAATGATAGCTCTGATTCGCCTAATTGCTAAGTCAAAGCATCATCATGGTCATAATGCGACAAAAAAAAAAAAATGGTGCCAAACTGTAATGAATTACATGAATTCCAAAAAATTGAACACGAATTTGAGAATCAAATGCAGAATGAATAGAAATACCGATGAAATACCCACACGATTGGTGGCTTGATGGAAGGAGAGGTGATCTGACGGAAGCAGACATCCAAGTAGATAGAGAAGTAAACCCTAATTTCGAATCAGATTCAGAGTGAATCACTTTGTATGAGGTGACTCGAATTGCATTGATTGTTGCAAACAAGTCATAGGGCTACTACTGCTATGGTTGTATAACCACTATGGTTGATACCATCATCGTCAACTTCCATGCCTTTTCCATATTTCCTTTTCTCTCTCTCTCCTCAAACTAGAACCAACTAAAAATATTTTGTCACTCCCACATCGAAGAACTAAGAGATGCAATCTTATGTTATGACTGAAAAGTAGCTTGTAATGAAAACCTTGCAAAATGGAAGTAATTAATTAAATTCACATTTAATAATTTTGTCAACAAAATTAGAAGTCAACCTATTTCTATTCAAGTTCATCTTCACAAAGGTAATACCGTAATACCATTTTGTATGTTTCCTTTTGTTTGTTAGGAATGAAGTGAACTGAGTAGAAAGCATTATCTACTGTATTCGCTTTGTCAAGGACTCAAGGTAGTGGGGTTGAATACCTCCGATTTCTACACAATCAATTCAAACAAGTTTTCCGATCCCGTGAAACCCTTCCTAGGTGAAAATTCCGGGCTTACCCGGGGTGAAATTTCCGGGCTTACCCCAACTTGTTAGGGGAGGTTTCTTGTGTTTCTTCTCGTATAACTTTTTGGGGGAGGGTTTTTGCGTTTCTTCTCGTATTGAGACCCGAAACAAATATGAAAACACTGGCCCATGCAGCCATGTTATAGAATCCTTTACAATGGTCCCTTGGGAGTAATCTGAGGGCCAGCAATGGTTGCTTAACTGCCCAGCATTAGTGCGTCCGTAATGCTAGTGATACATACAATAATTTGAAGGATGAATTCGAATTCAAATTAGTTACAAACATACTACTCCGTATATAATCAACTATAATCCTAACTGTGAAACAGCATCCGTGCCAAACAACCAACTCCTCTTCTTGAAAACGCCATTTATCGTTGTCATTCTCTGAAGCCCGTTTCTAGTTAGCAGTAGTTGCCTCCTTGCCTTAGGGGCTTACTATTGCACTAGCTTACAATGGCCGAGAAAAATGACATCAACTCCAAAGATTCTACACTTACGGGCTATTCTGCATTTCAAGAGGCATYCAATGTAATTATCAGAGAAAGGATTTTAATACAAAGGTAGCTCCTATTAATGATGAGTGCGAAAACATCACAGAGTAATTTAATCCATCAAGTGCATTGATTGTCACCTGTGTAATCTTCTCATCTCTAAAGAGGGCAGGGACAGTATCTTCTGTGAAATATTCTTCTCGGACTGTTTGTACTGAGCAAAATCTCACCTTCAATACAAATATATGGCACAGATCAGCA
>SNQN01004758.1:2071-49245 GCA_008642245.1 Bassia scoparia | reverse complement strand
ATATGAGTATAATTTAACCACATAAGTACTTGTAAGAATAACTTAACTATGCAACCATTAAATATTATGCAAAATTACCTGGAGGATGGCTCCTTGTAAATTTTTGCAAATAATAAACCAAAAGACATAATCTTATGGTACCTGTCTCTTTGAATATAGAGTAGGGTTTTACCAGGTGGCATAACCTACCTAGCACCTATTTACAAGGAAATAGGATTTTGAATCAGATGACATGATCATGCTGACACCCTTTCTCATAAAGATTGAGATTTTACCAGGAGACATAATCATGCTGGTACCTAGTTTTAATAAACCAGGGTTTTTGTCCACTTACATAATCAAGATGACACCTTATCTCATAATGATTAGGATTTAAAGCCAGATGGCTCTTCACCAATCCAGCACCTGACTCTGTGGAAAGAGCAGGGTTTCCATCAGGTGGTTCTTCACCAGCCTGGCACCTATCTCTATAGAAAGAGTAGGATTTAAAGCCAGATGGCTCTTCACCAATCCAGCACCTTACTCTGTGGAAAGAGCAGGGCTTCCATCAGGTGTTTCTTCACCAGCCTGGCACCTATCTCTGTAGAAAGAGTAGGATTTAAAGCCAGATGGCTCTTCACCAATCCAGCACCTGACTCTGTGGAAAGAGCAGGGTTTCCATCAGGTGGTTCTTCACCAGCCTGATACCTATCTATGTAGAAAGAGTAGGATTTTTACATATTTACTTCAAAGAGATGAGATATTTACATCCTAAAAAAATAATAAAAGTAGAACACTAGAAAGGAAAAACAAACTTCAACCAGATGGCAAAAAATGCCTCTTTATATATACATATATACATTAATTACATGGTTGAATAACCTATCTTAACAGAGTGTTTTACAAAAAATTAAAAGATTTACAAACTTAGGTATGATACCTCTTGAGCTGATCTGTATTCCAGATATTTGGCAGCTCTGTGCCATCCAACTCCATCAGTCTGTAAGTACCAGTCATACTCTAAGAATGAATCTGATATGGTCCTTCCCAAGTGGCTGAGAGTTTGCCATGAATACCAGCCTTCTGGACTGCTGCAGACTTCCAAAGAACCAAATCACCAACTGCAAGTGGTCTTTGTCTGACTCTTCTGTTGTAGTATCTGGCCACCCTTTGCATATAGGCTACATGCCTGGTTGCTACATCCTCCCTTAACTCTTCTACCAGATCAAGGCATTCTGATAAGGTCTGCTCATTTTGAGATTGGTTATATTGTGAGAGTCTGAGGGAGGTGGAGCCAACTTCAACAGGTATCAAAGCTTCTGTGCCATACACTAAAGTGTAAGGTGAATGCCCAGTGGACCTCTTGACTATGGTTTTAAATGACCAGAGTGTACTTGGTAACTCTTGGAGCCACGGGCCCTTTTTGTCATCCAATTTCTTTTTCAAACCATTGAGGATCTGCTTGTTTGCTGCCTCTACCAACCCATTAGATTGTAGGTGGCAGACTACTGAAAATGCAATCCTGATTTTGAACTGAGATAACCAAGCCTTCAGAGGATCATTGTCAAACTGTCTTTCATGGTCAAATACTATGCAGACTGGAATTCCATACCTGCTTAGTACATTTTACCATAGGAACTTTCTGACATCCTTTTCTGAAATGTTGGTTAAGCCCTCAGCTTCAATCCACTTGCTAAAATAGTCCACAACAACAATTAGCCATCTTTTTCCTCCCTGGGCCTTTGGAAAGGGTCCCAGGATATCCACCCCCCATTGAGCAAAGGGAATAGGATTAAGGACTGGTTGCAGATCATTTGTTGGCTGATTGATGGATGGTGAAAACCTTTGGCACTTGTCACATTCAGTTACCATTTTCTTGGAATCTGCATCCATGGTTGGCCAGTAATAGCCAGCTCGAAGAGCTTTGTGAACCAGGGTTCTAGTACCAACATTGTTGGTACCCATTGAGCCACCAGACCCAATAGCCACCAAGGCCCAGGCTAACTAAATCCAATAGGCCTAATTCGTGCTAGTTGATCCAATGGGCCTTATTAAAGGGAAAATGCCATGGGCTAAAAGGAGTCAAAACTGCCAACCCACTAATCAAAAGTTGGGTGCATGTAAGACACCTACCCTGGTATATGTATAGGCCACTTGTCACGATTGAGGAAGCTTTGACCATGCAAATTCCAGATATAAAAAGCAGGCTTGAGGCCCCAAGGGCTGGTAAGTTCATACGAACAAACACTACCTACATTCTCTCTCTAAATATTGAATACCCTGGTAAATACTGACACCTCCATCGAAGGGGCTGTTCCTGGGTTGCCCCAGGGTAGTTCACTCGTGTTTTGTAGGTACCAGGATTGCAGACCAGGTCCATCTTCACCAACACCGGCTCGTTGGCCATTGCCACGTCAGCAGTACCACATATTGTACCAACAATTTGGCGCTAGAAGGAGGGTCGTAGTGTCACATATTGAGTGAAGAGAACCATGGATGCATCCAACCAGGAGATGATGCATGGTGACAGAGCTGACCATAGAAGACCAGAGGAGGTCTCATCCACGGCAAGGAGCCGCTCCTCAAGACGTACCAGGTCAGCAAGACACCGGGAAAGCCGGGGTTCAATGCCACCACCGTCTCATCATTACCCACCACAAAGTCCGAGGAATCAGAATACTGGGTCAGTTCGACCAGGTGGGACTCATCAACAAGAACCTCCTCTCTCTGGGAGAACACGAGGTTACTCGACTCCACCAAGCCCAGACCAGGTGGAGCAAGCAAGAAATATCCTAAGACGTGCCGGTCTGGCATCCTCAGGTTATGGTGGAAACACTTCGGGAGTGGGAACCACTCAAGGCAATGACTTCTATGGTCCAAACCTGCCCACACCAAGCCGCTCGACCAGGAGGTACCATGATCAGGCAGACGGCGCAGACAGACCACCACGACCACACGTCAGAAGGCGGCTAAATTACTCGCCACCACATCTTTCCTCCTCACCGTCATTCGGGTCATCACCATCAATGGAAGGCATGCCAGATGAAACTGGTATGGGGCCTGAGGTGAGATATGCGAGTCCTGTGCGCCGAGACCGGTCAGCAACGGTCAGACATGGATCACGAGCAGAATCCGCTGGATATACGTCACAGACTACCAGGCCTGGACATGCAACCAAGCCTGGACGGTCAGTTCATGACAGGCTTGGAAATCGCCTCTCAGCCTTTCAGAGGTTGGGAGAACCAGATCCGATACAGGGTCAACCGGCAACTGTTGCTTCCCTTGGTCAAACCACAATGCATGCAGCTGGTTAGATCAGGTATCCTTCCTCATCACCACTTAGTGAGGAAATATTGAGAGCTCGGTCACAAAAAGTTAAAATGCCAGGCCACATCAAATTTGATGGTACTGGGATCCCGAGGACCATGTGGCCCTTTATGAGGGGCATATGTATTTGGGCGAATTCACGGATGCAACCTGGTGCAAGTATTTTCCTACCACCTTGACAGGAATTGCACAAGCCTGGTTTAGAAATATCCCCCTGGTAGTATTCATAGCTTTGTTGACCTGGCGGATCAGTTCAGAAATCATTTTATAAGTGGTAGAAGAAGAGAAAAATCTTCAGTTGAGCTTATGTCTGTAAAACAGGGTAAAGATGAAAGTCTGCGTGATTATCTTACCAGGTTCAATAAGGAGGCCATAATGGTTTCCAGATCAAAACCTGATGTGGTAATCATGGCTTTGCAGTATGGTCTCAGACCAGGCCCGTTCAGGGACCACCTCACCAAGTCAAAGGTGGATACCCTGGCCCAGGCAATGCGAATCTCAGATGAGTATATCACCCTGGAGGAGTTCAACAGGACTACGGCACCAGGTGGAACTGCAGCTCCAAAAAAGGAGGAAAAGTCACCAGCCACTGCCCAAAAATCCAGAAAGGAAAAGAGGGAGGAAAAGAAAAAGGAGAAGGCATCAGCACCACTTCCACCTATTTTCGAAAGTTTTACCCCACTCAATACAGACAGGGCAGTAATATATGCTACTCACAAGGGAGAGGATAAATGGATCAAACCTCCCAAGAAGTCAAGGGCTGGAAAGGACCCTAATAAATACTGTGATTTCCATGAGTGTCCTGGCCACTCCACTGAAGATTGTGTCCAGCTGAAGAACAACATTGAGGACCTGATCAGAAAGGGATTCTTTGCTCAGTACAAGAAATTTGCCAAAGATCAAGAGGAGAAAGACCAGGGCCAAAAGGAAGACAAAACAGAGCCACCAAGGAGATACCAGCCCAGGAGGCCAATCAATGAAATTTCTGTCATCTTTTGCCCACCAGCCTCCAAGAAGCATCTGAAAAATAAGGTCAGAACAGCTAGTTGTTCCAATTCTTATCAGTCTGAATGTTTAGATATTCCTGAAATTAGCTTTGGACCTCAAGACTGTAGGGGGCTGGTCCAGCCCCATAATGATCCCTTAATATGTTCAGTTCAAGTATGCAACCACCTAGTCCATAAAGTCCTAATTGATGGAGGTAGCTCTGTAAATGTCCTGTATTACCATTTTTATCAAAAAATGGGGCTACAAGATAGCAACATGGAGCCCACATCAGGACCAATAACAGGATTCTCTGGGAGCTCAATCCTTCCTAAAGGTGAAATCAATTTGCCAGTCACCTTGGGGGATGAAGAGTTAGGAAGAATTGTTATGGTTAGGTTCCAGGTGGTGGAAGCCTATTCACCCTATAACATTATTATGGGAAGAACATTCATGGGAGCCTTCGAGGGTGTAGCATCTACATATCATCTATGCTTTAAGTATGTATCAGATTGTGGCAAAGTTGCAGTGTTGAGAGGCTCTCAAATAGCAGCCAGGTCATGCCAACTAGCCCTGGTGAAATCATCAAGGAAAGAAGATTCAGACAAGCTCCGAAGGCAGGTAGATGAAATGGGGGCTGGAGCCAGTCCACAACCTTTAAAGAAGAGGGTGATTCAAGTCACAAGACCAGAAGCAACTCATTCTCAAGAATCAGCTCAGTTTTCTACTGGACCACAGATTGAATTAGACAGGGTGGCCCTGCCACAACCTGTTGAAGGCACAGAATCAGTTCCCCTGGTAGAAAACACTGATAGAATGGTCCAGATTGGATCAGACTTGGGGGCTCAGGAGAGGTGTGATCTAATTAACCTACTCAGAGCTCATGAAGATGTGTTTGCCTATTCAGCAGATGAAATGCCTGGGATTGATCCTGAGGTAATATCACACCATCTTTCTCTTGATCCAGCCAGGAAGCCTGTAAAGCAGAAGAAGAGACATTTTTCCACGGAGAAGAATCAAGCAATTGAGGCAGAGGTCAATAAATTGTTAAATGCAGGGTTTGTGGAATTGTGCCACTACCCAGAGTGGCTAGCAAATGTGGTGATGGTCAAGAAACCAAATGCCACCTGGAGAATGTGTGTAGATTTCACAGATCTGAATAAAGCCTGCCCAAAAGATTGCTATCCTCTACCACGGATAGATCAGCTGGTAGACTCAACCAGTGGTCATGCCAGGCTCTCTTTCATGGATGCCTTTTCAGGTTATCACCAGATACACATGTATCCACCTGACAAGCAGAAGACAGCATTCATTACCAGCTGTGGTGTCTATAATTACATCATGATGCCCTTTGGGCTCAAGAACGCTGGTGCCACATACCAACGTATGATGGACCAGGTCTTTGAGACTCAAAGGGGCAGAAACTTGGAGGTATATGTTGATGATGCCATTGTCAAGAGTGTCAATCCAGAAGATCATACTGAAGACCTCGCAGAAACATTTGCAAACTTGAGAAAATATCAGGTCAAACTTAACCCGAAGAAATGTGTCTTTGGTGTTAAGTCTGGTAAATTCTTGGGGTTCATGGTTAGCCAGAGAGGAATTGATGCTAATCCTGATAAAGTGAAGGCAGCATTGGACTTGCCAGAACCAAGAAGCATCAAGGATATACAGAGGCTAACAGGCAGAATGGCAGCATTATCCAGATTCATAGCCAGGTCATCTGAGAAGTCACAACCATTCTTCAAGATCCTAAAGGGTAACAAGGAATTCAATTGGGGACCAGAGCAAAAGGAGGCCTTCAACCAGCTTAAAGATCACCTGACGAAGCTGCCAACCCTGGCCAAACCACAGCCAGGTGAGACCTTGTTCCTGTATATTGCAGTTAGCCAAACAGCTGTGAGTGCAGTTCTATTAAGAGAACATGATAAGGTACAACAACCTGTGTACTTTGTGAGTCATGCATTAACAGGGGCAGAAACAAGGTATCCAATGATCGAAAAGGCTGCCTATGCAGTAATTATAACAGCTAGGAGATTGAGGCCATACTTTGATGCTCATCCCATTGTAGTTCTAACTGATCTTCCCCTGGAAAAATCTCTTGAGAAGCTGGAAAAGTCTGGTAGATTGACCAACTGGGCACTTGAGCTTACTGGTTTTGGAATCAGTTTCCAGCCTAGGACAGCCATAAAGGCACAAGCATTGGCTGATTTCTTAGCAGAATGTTCATATTATGAAGAAGACTCTATACAGGTGGAGCCCTGGGTGGTCTACTCTGATGGTTCATCAACTGATGGTTCATCTGGGGCTGGTGTAGTATTACTTTCACCAGAGAAAGATGTCATTGAGTATGCACTAAAGTTCAAGTTTCAAGCCACAAATAATGAAGCGGAATACGAGGCTGCCATAGCAGGCTTGCAACTCTGCCTGTCTATTGGTGCAACTAGGGTGTGCCTTATGACTGATTCTCAACTAGTTGCTAACCAATACAGGGGGGAGTATGAAGTCAGAGAGCCTATTTTGCAGGCCTATTGCACCAAGATGAAAGAGCTGGCTTCGAAGCTTCAATCATTGGAGATCCGTCTGATACCAAGAGAGGAAAATATCCTGGCAGATGCATTGGCTAGGTTGGCAACTACCACCTTCCAAAATCTGACCAGGTCTGTTTTTATAGAGGTGCTACCTAAAAGAAGCACAGAGTGTGAATCCATGTATGTCTTCCAGGTGGGACCTCCACCACCATGGATGGCAGATATTATAGCATACAAGCAACATGGTGTATTACCTGTGGACAAAGCACATGCCAGGAAGGTCAAGTTGGCAGCTCAAAGGTACACCATGATTCATGGTGAGATGCACAGGAGATCACACACCTCACAACCTCTTCTCAAATGCGTTGATGCTGATGAAGGGGGATACATCCTCAGAGAGATTCATGAAGGCATCTGTGGACATCATGTGGGAGCCAGAGCCCTGGTTCACAAAGCTCTTCGGTCTGGCTATTATTGGCCAACCATGAATGCAGATTCTGTCAAGATAGTGACTGAGTGTGATAAGTGTCAAAGGTTTTCTCCATCCATCAACCAGCCAGCAAATGACCTGCATCCAATCCTTAATCCAATACCATTTGCACAATGGGGGGTTGACATCCTGGGGCCTTTTCCCAGAGCCCAAGGTGGAAAAAGGTGGTTGATTGTTGCTGTAGATTATTTTAGCAAGTGGATTGAGGCTGAGGGCTTATCCAACATCTCGGAAAAGGATGTCAGAAAATTCTTATGGCAAAATGTGCTAACCAGATATGGTATACCAGTGTGCATGGTGTTTGATCATGGCAGGCAGTTTGATAATGATCGTTTGAAGGCTTGGTTAGCCCAATTCAAGATCAAAGTTGCATTTTCAGCAGTCTGTCACCCACAATCCAATGGGTTGGCAGAGGCAGCAAACAAGCAGATCCTGAATGGTCTAAAGAAGAAGTTAGATGATAAAAAAGGCCTGTGGCTCCAAGAATTACCAGGTGTACTTTGGTCGCTAAGAACCACAATTAAAAGATCCACTGGTCATTCGCCTTACACCCTAGTATATGGAACGGAAGCTCTGATTCCTATTGAAGTTGGATCCACATCTCTCAGACTCTCACAGTATAGCCAGCCTCAAAATGAGCAAATCTTGTCAGAATGCCTTGACCTGGTGGAAGAGCTGAGGGAGGATGCAGCAACCAGACATGCAGCCTATATGCAAAGGATAGCCAAGTATTACAACGGAAGAGTCAGGCAGCGACCTCTTGCAGTAGGAGATCGGGTCCTAAGGAAGTCAGCAGCAGTTCAGAAGGCTGGAATTCTTGGCAAGCTTTCTGCCACCTGGGAAGGACCCTATCAGATTCATTCCCAAAGCATGCCTGGAACTTACAGACTGATGGAGCTGGATGGCACTGAATTGCCAAGTATATGGAATGCGGATCAACTCAGGAGGTATTATGCTTAGACTTGCAGGTCTTGTAATACATAGTGTCCCGTTTTGTTAAAAATAGGTGAACTAACGATTGTAAACAATGTACATATATATATATATAAGGAGGCATTTTTGCTCCCTGGTAGATAAATTATTTAACCTATATATTTTTGTATAATAATTATCTCTTTAGGATGTAAATATCTTACCTCTCTGAGGAAAATACACAAAAATCCTACTCTTTCTACAGAGATAGGTACCAGGCTGGTGAAGAGCCACCTGGTAAAAATCCTACTCTTTCTACAGAGATAGGTACCAGGCTGGTGAAGAGCCACCTGGTAAAAATCCTTCTCTTTCTACAGAGATAGGTACCAGGATGGTGAAGAGCCACCTGGTAAAAAACCCTTCTCTTTCTACAGAGATAGGTACCAGGCTGGTGAAGAGCCACCTGGTAAAATTCCTACTCTTTTTACAGAGTTAGGTACTGGATTAGTGAAGAGCCATCTGGTTAAAACCCTAATCTTTATAAGATAAGGTGTCAGCATGACTATGTCATCTAAATTCAAACCCTATTTCATTGTAAATAGGTGCCAAGTAGGTTATGCCACCTAGTAAAACCCTGCACTATGTCGAAATAGGCAGGTACCATTAGATTATGTCTTTTGGTTAATTCATTGCAAAAATATATAAGGAGCCATCCTCCAGGTAAATTTGCATAAAATTTAATGGTTGCATAGTTAAGTAATTCCAAACAAGAACTTATATGGTTAAATTATACCTTAATAATTTAATCATATAAGTCTTGGGGGGGACAAGTAGTACCCCTGCTAGAGGATTAAACTAAAAATATGCATTTTTTGTTTTAAACAACATTTTTTAACCATTAAAATTATGCAGCAATTACCTAAAAATTTTTGCTTTTCTTTAGAAATTTTACACCAACCGAATGACTTATTTAAATTTATCTATCAATTTAAATTCATATAAGTCTAGGGGGGGACAACTACTACCACTGGTATTCATCACCTGGTCAAAAATTTCCTATTTATGTGTTAAATGATGCCATATAACATAAATACCAGGAATTTATGAATTCTATGGGCATTTTGTGGACATTTTAGACATATACATATATAAGCATGTGGTGGCTGCCTGAAAGCGTACATATATAAGTCAGAATAAGTCATACCAAAAGCATGCATGAAAGTAGTACTGCCCCTATGGGCAAATTGTTACATAGCTGGTGGCTGCCTGGCTTAGGCTCCAAAAAGAGGACCCTTACATGGGCCAGTAGCCAAATTGTTCTTGTAAATTCAAAAGCATAAAACAAGTTGTTCAAAGTTAACAGAATAGATCAAAGCAAATTAAATTGTTTTTGGTTTAAAAGCTAAAAAACAGAGGAGGAGGCAGAGCAATTGAGCATATCAAGGAGCTAGATCAGGAGAGCTTCCACTGGATGAAGCCTCCATTTCACCAGGTAGCCACCCGAGTTCCTATGCAGGAGCATTCAGCTGGGACTCCTCAGCTGCATCACCATCTTTTTCAGGTCCACCTGCACTCTCTCCCTCCTGGTGAAGGGCTCCCTGGTCATCTCCGAGCTGAACAGCCATTTCAGGTATGATCCCCTCATTGGCACTCTGCTCTACCTCCTTATCACCAGTGTCACCCACTACTGGACCTTCCTGGTTAGTGCTCTGTGCTGGTGGAAGACCTTCCTTTGGCAGAGCCTCGGCAAGGCTGACAGTCATCTGCTCGGTTTCTAGTTCAATGGCAGGGTCATTAGCATCACCTGGAATACAATTACACCCTATGGTTATTATTAATATTCAGGTCAGGTGTATCAATAGAAATAGGACTTTTTATACCTGTTTCAAGTTGCACTTCCACATTACCCACTGCCTCTGTTTGGACTGTCATATGGTCTCCAGAGCTTGGGTTGAAGAAGTCAGCAAGCACTGGTGGTAACACTTCACCAGGGGGGCTAACCTCACCAATCCCAGCTTCCAGAGCTTCTTCTACCCTGGACCAGTCCAGGTTAGGGTCCACATGCTTGGCACACCTGAAGCTAACCAACCAGGTGTAGTAGAAGTGGTTGGTGAGATCCTCCTGAATCTTTAGCTTTTCATTCCTCAGTGTGCCCAACTCCTCGTTCAACTTCTTCACCAGCATGTCCATCCCTTTTAGGCTGGCTTTTTCCAAGGACAAGGAGTTCTCCAGAGTTTTCTTAGCTTCATTGAGCTCACTGATTTTTGTGTCCCTAAAGGTCACATCATCAGCAAGGCTTGAGGCTCTCTGTTCTGCCAATTCTTTGTTCCTCTGAGCCTTGTCCCTGGCCTCAACCAGGTCTTTCTTTTCATCCACCAGCCTTGAGATGGTCTCTTGGGCAGCTCTTAGCTCACCTTGAACTCTCTCCACCTCTGCATGAGAGGCCCTTTTCATACTGTCATAATCTTGTTCCAGGGCCAGCTGCCTGCCCTCTATCTGCTTATTCCTGTCTGAAAGGCAGGAGCAGGAGTGGGCAGCAGCTTCATAGCTCAGTGAAGTAATGAGCCCATATTTGACAGTCTGCATAAAAGCACATATCAATGTAAGTAAATATAGCAGTGCAAATAATACAAAGGAACAAAAGAATATTGACTGAAAGGGAGGGAGCCAATTACCTGAGCCAGGTAGTACTCGAAGAGGTGGTTTGCCACCCTATCACCATCCATGATAGGGGCATCATAGGGAGAGACTGCATGGAAGAGCAAGTTCTTGGCGACCAGGCTCTTTTCCTCAATATTGGGACCAGAGAGGCCCCTACTGGGATAAGTCCTGGCCTCCCCAAAGGCAGATTTTACAGCATGAGGAACCAGGGCACCACCATAATGAGGCCCAGATGAAGGTGAGGCTGGTATGGTGGACCATGTTGTTGAAGTTGAAGTAGTTGTTGTAGCTACTGCTGTTGTTGTTGTTGCTGAAGGAACTGTTGTTGTTGTTGCTGAAGGAATTGTTGTTGTTGCTGAAGGTATTGTTGTTGTTGTTGCTGAAGGTATTGTTGTTGTTGTTGCTGAAATAGTTGCTGCTGCTGCTGATGCTGAAGTAGTAGATGCTGAAAAGGTTGAAGTTGAAGGGAAAACTGAGGTCTGCAGAGAAGGGAGGCTCATGGCTGCCTGACCAGATGAGGAGGTGACTCGGGAGGAAGGGATACCAGTCCAGACTGGATCTTGTAGGTCACCACCACCTGAACTCCATTCAGCCATTTGGATTTCAGTGGCAACCTGGAGGCCTATGTCTTCTTATGTTTTCCTTTTCTTGGCCTCTTCTTCCTTGTCGCTGTCGACAGACACAACCTCATCAACCTTCCTCTTACCCTTGTCTCCAGAGGGATCCACCTGTGACTGGGAGGGCTGACCACCTAAACCTTGACCACGACCAGCTGGAACTACCATAGACACACCACCCCTGTGGACAATCCTGCCCCCTTCAATGGGAGAGGGGCTCCTTTCCACAGGTGGTGGAGAGATGGTACTTCGGAGAGCTCCAAAATCAGGCATCCTGAGCCTGCTTCTAGTAGACCTGAAGGCTGAGCCAGATGAAGACCTCCCTCCACTCCCAGTGGGAGTTGGAGCTCTTGGTCTCCTCTCAGCCTGGGGAGTGCTGGAGGTGTCAGCCCTTGTGCTCCTCTCCTCTGATGCCCCTTGGGAGGCACCAGCAGCTTGGGATAGGTCCTGGCCAGCTCCTGAAGTACTGCTAGACATGGTAACTGGTGGTTGGTCAAAGTTCTCTGAAGTCCAGGGATCAATAGGCTTGCTCCTCACCAGTTGGCCAAATACCTCCTCGTCAATCACCAGGTTGTCAAGGGTCACAATTTGATCCCTCAAGACACCAGACTCAGAGGATAAGATGGAAATGCTACCAGATGGAGTCCTCTTCAAGTTCAGAACTGACCAGTCAATATTTCCCAGAGCTTCCACTGCACAAGAAACACAAGAAACATGGTTAGTGCTACTAAGCCAAAAATCAGTTTGTAAAAAGAAATGTAAATGTGCAAGAGAAAAAGTGAAGGGGTTACAAAGACTTCAGTACAACTGGACTTACTTCTGGACACACTTCTGCTTAACCCACCAGCTGTCAGGTAAAGCTCCACCTTCAACAGGTCAAAGTGGGGTAACCAGTGTTTTGGGGTGGGGCTCCTACCCTTTGACCTGGCCCCAAAAGCTTGAAACCACTCGAAGGTGGCCTTCTCCTTTTCAGTAGTAAGGCAGCTGGGGGAAAGGGCCTTCCTCTCAAGAGCCTTGTTCCTGGTGAACTCAGTTCTGGCCTGGTACAGGTAAGGGTGATTCTCGTGCAAAGGAACCCTCAACCACAGCCATTGCTGTGTCCACTTCTTCAAACCACCAACCAAGGGATAGGAGGTCGCATAGGTATCAGTGCCACCCTTCCCAACCTCTAGGGAATACCAGCCAGTCTTGATCTGAGTTCCCATGTATGCCTTTAGCCAGAACAGAGTTCTGAACACCCTGGTTGACATCTCCTTTCCAAAAACGTGCAGACCCAGATGAAACTTATAATTCTCTGCACAGCACTAGGAGCTAGTTGGGACAAGCTAATGCCCCACATTTTGAGCAATTCAACCATGAAGGGGTGTAATGGAAAACTTACTCCTAATTCAAGGTGGGCAGTGTAAATGGGAATTCTGAACCTCGGTGGTGAGTAGGCCCTGTCTGAAGGATTGGGGACCTCGAACCAGTATCCAAAGCTGGAGCCAAAACCATATAATTCTCCAGCCCTGATGTCAAATCTTTTTGCGTAAGCTCTCTGAAGAAAATCAGGGTCCAGGGCAAAGTTAGCAGGGCCATCATTTTCCCTAACATCAGCCCACCTGACGGACGTCCAGTGGTGGTTGTCAGGGTCCAGATATCTGGTACTCCTGAAGTTCCCCCTCTCATCCTTGGGGGCTTTATCACGAGCCCTGGACCACCTATCCTCAGAGGTCCCAGCCTGTTCGTCTTCCTGGACAATGGTAGCAATGCACCTGTCCACCTCCTCCTTTAAGTCGTTAGAAACAGCCCATTCAACCTGCAAATCCTGAAGCCTACGAGGAATGCTGGAACCACTTACTGTTCCAGTCCCCCTGGTGGTGGACGGAGTACTGCTACTGGGCCTGTCCGATGCAGGCTCTGAAAGGCTAGGTCTAGAGGTCACACTCCTACCAGATTGACCCCTAGAGCATCTAATCAATGGTTGTGAGTCCTCGCTGGGCTCTTCGTCGGTAAGGGCAATTGAACCCTCGGATTTATTTTGAGAATCACTATATTCCTCCGACATTCTAATTTATTCCAACCACAAACCCAAAGAATGCAAAAAGGGAAAAACAAAACAAAATTACAAACTACTCTAGACAGAACCAGGGGAAAGCTATCAACTGGAATGCATGCATGTTGAATTCAAGCAAGGAAGGGGAAGAGAAATTACCTGTTTAATTGGAGACTGAGACAATGCTGCTTAGTTGAAAACAGGAAGGTAAACCCCCAACGAGCTTGTCACGAACAGAGCTTGCAATTACCAGGAAAGGTTGTCGAAAACTCTGCTGCTCTGAGAATGCTTCGAAAGGTCAGAGAGTTTTTTGGGTTTTTGTTTTCCTTTGGCACTTTTTTTTGAAATGGTTAAAGTTTGGAAGAAGCAAATTTAAAAGGGAACTAATGGAGGTGACTTCCCATAAATATAGGGGAAGTAACCGTCACATTAGCACGCCATCACATTAAACCGCCCATTTATTGGTGCGTAATCATAACGTGGCCGAAAAGTTCTGAAACGAACTACCACGAATTAAAACTGCTCCTTTAGTCAAAGCTGGCCTGGTAAACTGAAAAAGTTACATGGCCTCAAAAGGGTTCATAAATTAAACCAGGGGCACCACCCCCTGGTAAAATACGAGCTGACGTGGTTCAATGATTTATTAAATCCAGGACCTGGTAAAATCTTTCTGACTTAACCAGGCCTGGATTGGGGCTAGTTGTTGGTACCCATTGAGCCACCAGGCCCAATAGCCACCAAGGCCCAGGCTAACTAAATCCAATAGGCCTAATTCGTGCTAGTTGATCCAATGGGCCTTATTAAAGGGAAAATGCCATGGGCTAAAAGGAGTCAAAACTGCCAACCCACTAGTCAAAAGTTGGGTGCATGTAAGACACCTACCCTGGTATATGTATAGGCCACTTGTCACGATTGAGGAAGCTTTGACCATGCAAATTCCATATAAAAAGCAGGCTTGAGGCCCCAAGGGCTGGTAAGTTCATACGAACAAACACTACCTACATTCTCTCTCTAAATATTGAATACCCTGGTAAATACTGACACCTCCATCGAAGGGGCTGTTCCTGGGTTGCCCCAGGGTAGTTCACTCGTGTTTTGTAGGTACCAGGATTGCAGACCAGGTCCATCTTCACCAACACCGGCTCGTTGGCCACTGCCACGTCAGCAGTACCACATATTGTACCAACAAACATGATGGCCACAAATGCCCTCATGAATCTCCCTGAGGATATAGTTTCCTTCATCAGAATCAACACACTTAAGTAGTTGTTGAGAGGTGTGAGATCTCCTGTACATTTCCCCATCAATTATGGTATACCTCTAAGCTGCCAACTTGACTTTCCTGGCTTGTGCCTTGTCAACAGGCAATGTACCATGCTGCTTGTATGCTACAATATCTGCCATCCATAGAGGTGGTGGACCCACCTGGAAAACATACATAGACTCACATTATGTACTTCTCTTAGGTAGTACTTCCATAAAGATGGACCTGGTCAGGTTCTGAAAAGTGGTTGTAGCCAGCCTTGCCAATGCATCTGCTAGGATATTCTCCTCTCTAGGAATTAATCAAACTTCTAATGACTGGAGTTTTGAAGCTAGCTCTTTCATTTAGGTGCAGTAGGCTTGTAGAACTGGCTCTTTGACCTCATACTCCCCCCTGTACTGGTTGGCAACGAGTTGGGAATTAGTCATAAGACACACCCTGGTTGCACCAATAGACAGGCATAGTTGTAATCCAGCTATTGCAGCTTCGTACTCAGCTTCATTATTTGTTGCTTGGAATCTGAACTTCAAGGCATATTCAATGATGTCCTTCTCTGGTGACAGCGAGACTATTCCAGTCCCAGATGCACCATCTGTGGATGAACCATCAGTGTAGACAACCCAGGGTTCTACTTGTGCAGACTCCTCTTCAAAATGAGAACATTCAGCTAAGAAATCAACTAATGCTTGTGCTTTGATGGCTGTCCTGGGCTGAAAACTGATTCCAAAACCAGTTAATTCAAGTGCCCAGTTTGTCAGCCTACCAGATTTTTCCAGCTTCTCAAGAGATTTCTCCAACGGCAGGTCAGTTAGAACAACAATTGGATGTGCATCAAAATGTGGCCTCAATCTTCTAGCTGATGTGATCATTGCATAGGCAGCCTTTTAAATCATGGGATACCTGGTCTCTGCCCCTATTAAAGCATGGCTCACAAAAGACACGGGCTGTTGAACCTTGTCCTGCTCCCTTAGTAGGACAACACTAACAGCAGATTGACTGACTGCAATATACAGGAACAAGGTCTCACCTGGTTGTGGCCTAGCCAAGGATGACAGTTTCATCAGGTGCTCCTTTAGTTGGTTGAAGGCTTCATGCTGCTCTGGCCCCCAAGTGAATTCTTTGTTCCCCTTGAGAATTTTGAAGAAAGGCTGTGACTTCTCTGATGACCTGGCTATGAATCCGGACAATGCTGCCATTCTTCCAGTCAATCTTTGGATATCCAGTACAGCTTTAACCTTGTCAGGATTGGCATCTATTCCCCTCTGGCTAACCATAAAACGTAAGAATTTTCCAGACTTCACACCAAAGACACATTTCTTTGGGTTAAGTTTGACCTGGTATTTCCTTAGGTTAGCAAACGTTTCTGTGAGGTCATCTGTGTGGTCTTCTGGATGGACACTCTTGACTATGGCATCATCAACATAAACCTCCAAATTCCTGCCCCTTTGAGTCTCAAAGACCTGGTCCATCATCCGTTGGTATGTGGCTCCACCATTCTTGAGCCCAAAGGGCATCATGATATAATTGTAGACCCCACAGCTGGTGATGAATGCTGTCTTTTCCTTGTCTGGTGGGTGCATATGTATCTGATGATAGCCTGAAAAGGCATCCATAAAAGAGAGCCTGGCATGACCACTAGTTGAATCCACCAGCTGGTCTATCCGAGGCAGAGGATAGCAATCTTTTGGACAGGCTTTATTCAAATCTGTGAAATCAACACACATCCTCCAGGTGGCATTTGGCTTCTTGACCATCACCACGTTTGCTAGCCATTCAGGGTAATGGCACAGTTCCACAAATCCTGCATCTAACAATTTGTTGACTTCTGCTTCAATTGCTTGATTCTTCTCTGAGGAGAAGTGCCTCTTTTTCTGCTTTACTGGATTTTTAGTTGGATCAATGGACAGATGATGTGCTATTATTCCTGGGTCAATCCCAGGCATCTCATCTGCTGAATAGGCAAAGACATCTTCATGAGTTCTCAGTAGGTTAATCAGGTTGCACCTCTCTTGTGCCCCTAGGTCTGATCCAATCTGCACCATCCTCTTAGTCCCTTCAACAAGGGGAATTGATTTTGTGCCTTCCACAGGCTGAGGTATGGCCACCCTATCCAATTCAATCAATGGACCAGTAGAGAACTGGCTTGATTCTTGAGGCAGAGTCTGCGTTGTTATTGGACCAGTAACCTTGATCACTCTCTTCTTTAAAGGTTGAGGATTGGCTTCAACTCCCATTGCATCTACCTGCTTTCGAAGTCTGACTAAATCTTCCTTTCTTGAGGTTTTGACCAGGGCCAGCTGACATGATCTGGCTGCTACTTGAGAGCCTCTCAATACTGCACTTTTGCCACTGTCTGAAACATAATTAAAGCATAGATGATATGTGGATGCAACACCTTCGAAGGCACTCATGAATGTTCTGCCCATAATGATGTTATAAGGTGACTGGTAAATTAATTTCACCCTTTGGGAGGATTGAGCTTCCAGAAAAACCTGTTATAGGGCCTGATGTGGGCTCCATGTTTTTATCCTGTAACCCCATTTTTTGGGAGACATAGTAATAGAGGACATTAACAGAGCTACCCCCATCAATCAGGACTTTATGGACCAGGTGATTACATACTTGGACAGAGAATATTAAAGGATCATTATGAGGCTGGACCAGCCGCCTACAATCTTGAGGTCCAAAACTAATTTCAGGAATATCTAAACATTCCGACTGATGAGTATTGGAGCAACTGGCTGTTATAACCTCATTTTTCAGATGACTCCTGGAGGCAGGTGGGCCAAAGATGATAGAGATCTCATTGATTGGCCTCCTAGGCTGGTATCTCTTCGTAGGTTCTGATCTGTCCTGCTTTTCAGCCTAGTCCTTCTCCTCCTGGTCTTTGGCAAACTTCTTGTATTGAGAAAAGAATCCCTTCCTGATGAGGTCCTCTATGTTGTTCTTTAATTGGACACAGTCTTCCGTGGAATGACCAGGACACTCATGGAAATCACAATACTTGTTGGGGTCTTTACCAACCTTTGACCTTTTGGGTGGTTTGGTCCATTTGTCTTCATTCTTGTGAGCTGCATATATCACTGCCCTATCAGTGTTGAGTGGAGTAAAGCTTTCAAAAATTAGTGGAAGTGGTGTTGATGCCTTTTCCTTTTTCTTTTCTTCCCTCCTTTCCTTCCTGGATTTCTTGGCAGTGGAAGGTGACTTGTCATCCTTCTTTGGTGTTGTGGTACCACTTGGTGCAGCTGTCTTGTTGAACTCTTCCAGGGTGATATATTCGTCAGAGATTCGCATTGCCTGGGCCAGGGTATCCACCTTAGACTTGGTAAGGTGGTCCCTGAACGGACCTGGTCTGAGACCATATTGCAAGGCCATAATTACCACATCAGGTTTTGACCTGGAAACCATTATGGCTTCCTTGTTGAACCTGGTAAGGTAGTCACGCAGACTTTCATCTTTCCCCTGTTTTACAGACATGAGCTCAACTGAGGACTTTTGCCTTCTCCTACCACTTACGAAATGATTTCTGAATTGATCTGACAGGTCACCGAAACTATGAATGCTACCAAGTGGAATATTCCTGAACCAGGCTTGAACAATTCCCGTCAGGGTGGTAGGGAAGTATTTACACCAGGTTGCATCCGCAAATTCCCCAAGATACATGTGTCCCTTATAAAGGGCCACGTGATCATCAGGGTCTTCTGTACCATCAAATTTGATGTGGCCTGGTATTTTAACTTTCTGAGACTGAGCTCTTAAAATCTCCTCCCCAAATGGTGATGAAGATGGATACCTGATTCCAGCAGCTGCATGCATCGCGGTCTGGCCAGATGTGGCTTCTGCTTCTGGTTGGCTTTGTGAAGGACCTGGTTCCCCCAACCTATGAAAGGCTGAGAGGCGATTCCCCAGCCTGTCATGAACTGACCGTCCACGCCTGGTTGCATGCGGCGTGTATCCAGCTGATTCTGCTCGAGATCCAAATTTCGGTGTACCTGGTCTGTCACGGTGTACAGGGCTTGCGTATCCAACCTCAGGTCTTTCATTAGCTTCTTCTGGTATATCTTCCATTGATGAAGACGAACCACATGATGGTGAGGATGGGAAGTGAGGTGGTGAATAATTTAACCCCCTTCTGATGTGTGGTCTGGGTGGTCTACCAGAACCACCCATTTGACTATGGTGCCTTCTAGTTGAGCGACTTGGTGTAGGTAGGTTTGGACCATAAAGGTCATACCCCTGTGTGGTTCCTACTTCTGAAGTGCTTCCAACATAACCAGAGGATGCTAATCCAGCACGTCTGAGGACACTCCTTGCATGCTCCACCTGGTCTGGGCTCGGTGGAGTTGAATGACCTTGTGTTCTTCTGGAGGGAGAAGGTTCATGATGATAGTTTCCACCAGGCCCCGTAGAACCAGTGTATTGGTTCCCTAAGCTTTGTGGTGGTTGATTTTGAGATGGTGGTGGCATTGTATTCCGGCTTTCCCGGTGTCTCACTGACTTGGAGCGCCTTGAGGAGCGACTTCTTGCCGTGAATGATACCTCCTCTGGCCTCTTAGGGTCAACTCTGTCACCATGCACCATCTCTGGGTTGGATGCATCCATCGTCCAATCCACTCGATATGTCACACTACGACCCTCCTTATAACGCCAAATTGTTGGTACAATAATTGGTACTACTGACGTGGCAGTGGCCAACGAGCCGGTGCTGGTGGAGATGGACTTGGCCTGCTATCCAGCAACCTACAAAACGCAAGTGAACTACCTTGGGGCAACCCAGGAACAGCCCCTTCGACGGAGGTGTTAGTATGTTACCAAGGAGTTCTATATTTAGAGAGAGAAAGTAGGTTGTGTTTGTTCAAGTGAACTTACCCGACCTGGGTGTCCCAAGACTGCCTTTTATACTAAACCTTGCATGGTCAAATGTAACCTTAGCATGACAAGTGGCACATAATCCTACCAAGTTAGGTGTCAATGTACGTACCTAACTTTGACTAGATGGTAAACATTTTTGACTCCTTTGGGCCTTAACTCTTGKATGTCAATAAGCCCACTGGGTTGACTTATATGGGCCTTGGTTGATATTAGGCCTGGTAGCGTAATATATACCAACACCAGTATTCTTAGTATTCTTAAGTACAGTAGTACAATTGGACTCTTTTAGGAGGGACCTATAAAGCTATTTTTAACTCCACTCTATAATTGAGTGTTTAGTTTCTTTAAGACATCACTAGTTTTAAGATGAAGCTTTATGAATAAATCGATACAACTACAATCTGCCAATCTTGCTGCATTGGGGTTGTAATTGGTTTAGCAGTTGATGCTTGCCCTGCTGCTAAAAATTAGGCACCCACTTATGCTTATACTGGTGCTTTAATTTGATTCGCTTACTACTTCACTTTTGTTGAATTATTTTTTTTGTGTTTCGTTTATAACTAGACAATTTCATTTTGTGTTTGTATTTGTTATTAGGTGTATAACTCACCAAGAGATGGATCATTTATCAATGAAGAGATTCATGAGATKTGTGAAAAATGGGCGAATTATTTGATACAAYCGAAATTGGAACAAAGTAGTTGCTTTCATCTAATATTTTTGCAACAAACAATTGAATGTGTATGAAGTTATATGATAATAGTTGATTRGTTGGTTTTGGTATAACTATGAGGAGTTGGTGATACATTTTGGATGTGGTTCTGGTGGATGTTTATGAATATATATTGTAACTCCCTACAGGTTTTTGGATTGATTTGGATTTATATATATATAGGTGACTTTGCTGAAATTTCTTCTTGTATTTTTTATATTTAATTTATATTTTTCCTTAATTTCTAGTGCAAAACTAAAATAATAAGTTCTGCAATTGGAATTTTATTTTTTTAAAATAATTAAATTTGATGCGTTCTTGTAGAATTTGAAGCAAGAAAGACCTTATTTGCTGCGGTTTAGGTAGTATAATGCCTCGAATAACATTGTTATTTGTTGTGGTTGAACCAATAAAACGCAGCAAATAACATTTGTATTTGCTGCATTTAACTAGCACAACCACACCAAATAACATTGTTATTACCGCAACAAATGTGAAAAATGGTATTTGCTATAACCCTAGCAAATTTGATTTTTCCTACTAGTTGACAAATGTAGGTATCTATAGAAGCCCCCACTTTGGTCGAGTTTGTAGAGAGTAAAATCTCGTAAAACGAAAGCCAAAGTACCCGGTACCTGCAAAACAAATGCGTTAGTTTTACCTGTATGCAGTAATTATAACAGCTAGAGATTGAGCCATACTTTGACTCATCCCATTGTAGTTCTAACTTGATCTTCCCCTGAAAAATCCTCTGAAAGCTGGAAAAGTCTGTAGATGACCAACTGGCACTTGAGCTTACTGGTTTTGGAATCAGTTTCCGCCTAGGACAGCCATAAAGGCACAAGCATTGGCTGATTTAGCAGAATGTTCATATTATGAAGAAGGACTCTATACAGTGGAGCTCTGGGGGCTACTCTTGATGGTTCATCAAACTGAGGTTCATCTGGGCTGGTTATATTACTTTCACCAGAGAAAGATTCATTGAGTATGCACTAAAGTTCAAGTTCAAAGCCACCAAATAATGAAGCGAATACGAGCTGCCAACACTTGCAACTCTGCCTGGCTATTGTGCAACTAGTGGCCTTATGACGATTCTCAACTAGTTGCAACCAATACAGGGGGAGTATGAGTCAGAGAGCCTATTTGGCAGCCTATTGCCACAAGATGAAAGAGGCTGCTTCGAAGCTTCAATCATTGGAGATCCGTCTGATACACGCAAGAGGAGAAATACCTGCCAGTGCATGAGTTGGCAACTACCACCTTCCAAAATCGACCAGGTCTTTTTTATTAAGGTCTACACTAAAAGAAGCCACAGAGGAATCCAGTTGTCTCCAGGTGACTCCACCACCATGGATGGCAATAGTTAGCATACAAAGCAACATGGTGTATTACCCTTTGAACAAAGCACATGCCAGGAAGTCAATTTGGAGCTCAACAGGTACACCATGATTCATGTGAGAGCACAGGAGTCACACACCTCACAACCTCTTCTCAAATTGCGTTATTGCTGATAAGGGGATTACATCCTCAGAGGATTCATGAAGGCATCGTGGAATCATGTGGGAGCCAGAGCCCTGGTTCACAAAAGCTCTTCGTCTGGCTATTATTGGCCAACCATAAGCAGATTCTCAAGATAGTGACGAGTGTGATAAGTGTCAAAGTTGCTCCATGCCATCACAGCTACAAATGACCTGCACCAATCCTTAATCCAATTACCATTTGCCATGGGGGTTACATCCCTGGGCCTTTTCCCAGAGCCCAGGGGGAAAAAGGTGTTGATTGTCGCTGTGATTTTTTAGCAGTGATTGGCTGAGGCTTATCCACATCTCGGAAAAGGAGTCAGAAAATTCTTATGCAAAAGTGTGTAACCAGAATGTATACCAGTGTGCATGTGTTGATCATGGCAGGCAGTTTGAAATTATCTTGAAGGCTTGGTTAGCCCAATTTCAGATCAAATTGCATTTCAGGTCTGTCACCCAACCAATGGTGCAGAGGCAGCAAAACAAGCAGATCCGAATGGTCAAAAAAAGAAGTAGATGAAAAAAAGGCCTGTTGGCTCCAAGAATTACCAGGTTACTTTTGTCGCTAAAACCACAATTAAAAGAATTCCACTGGTCATCGCCTTACACCCTAGTATATGAACGGAAGCTCTGATTCCTATGAAGTTGATCCACATCTCTCAGACTCTCACAGTTATAGCCAGCCTCAAAATGAGCAAATCTTGTCAAATGCCTTGACCTGTGGAAGGAGCTGGGGGGATGCAGCAACCAACAGGCAGCCTATATGCAAAGGATAGCAAGATTACAACGGAAAGATTCAGGCGCGACCTCCTTGCTGTAGGAGAATCGGTCCTAAGGAAGTCAGCCAGCAGTCAGAAGGCTGGAATTCTTGTCAAGCTTTCTGCCCACCTGGAGACCCTATCAACATTCCCAAGCTGCTGGAAAACTTACAGGATCGATGGAGCTGGATGGCACGAATTGCCAGGATATGGAATGCGATCAACTCAGGAGTATTATGCTTAGACTGCAGTCTGTGAATACAATTGTCCCGTTTGTAAAAAAATAGTGAACTAACGATTGTAAACGATGTACTAATATAATATAAGAGGCATTTTTGCTCCCGGTAGATAATTATTTAAACCATAATTTGTATAATAATTATCTGCTTTAGGATGTAAATATCTTACCTCTCTGAGAAAATACACAAAAAATCTACTCTTTCTACAAGATACTAGTACCAGGTGGTGAAGACCCACCTGTAAAATCTACTCTGCACCAAGAAGTACCAGGCCGTGAAGAGCCACCTGGAAAATCCTCTCTTCTACGAGCTAGGTTACAGATGGTTAAAACCCAGCCCTTTAGTAGACAAACACCTCTTTCTTCATATCTCTCAATACGAATAAATAATAGTCCTCAGCTTCGCCGCTCACAAAGTCACCCCATCCCTGGTCTTACAAATATCACAAACACTCTAATACTACCCAGAGTATTGTTAACTCGCCTCTAGCTTGGAGCTTTGTAACTGCCGATTATGATCTCCAATATCTCGGCACTATTCAAACAACACTACATACTTTACCTATAAGAATAACGATCATGACGCAGCATGAACATTCTAATCCAAAACACATTCTATCTACACCACAAACACTAGCTTAATGCATTGGTATAATATGCCAAATTCTCACCACAAAGTATGCGAGAGTGCCTAAGTTACAATTACAAACACTCAGAGAGTTCAATTCCAGTCCTCCCAATGCAACAGATGTCTCGTCAAATAATAGCCAGATATACCATTCTAAGAATATAATTCACTTTGGATAAATTACACAATTTCGACAGCCATCACCCACACCAAATCCATAGAAAAGCCCCATATCCCAATGCACACAACACGGCAAAAACACTATCTCTTTCAGAACAAATACATTAAATGTTTCTCGACATAGTTAACAAGCTAAACCTCACATTAACCCAAGATCAACGAACTCTATCCAGGCGTATATCGATTGATTCCCAAGATAATACCTCTAGGTAGACTCATCATCCTACGACGATATAAGTCTTGGGACAAAGATACCCCTCGAATTAAACTCAAAACAACAATAGCATTTTTACATAGTATATAAACACACAAATTCTTGTATTAACCATTAAAGATTACATCTTAGCAAGCAATTTGAACCTAAAATTTTTGACTTGCTTCCTTAGAATACTCTTTAGCACGTCCAAAACCTAACATCGACCTCCTACTTTTATAGTCAAATCTCAATACAAGACCAACTTTGATCCAGCATCTCCAAGCACAATACCGTTAAATTCATATGACAGTCTAGGGGAACAACTACTACCAACTGATTCATCACCGTCAGCCTCACATTTTGTTAAACCCATAGTCACAAATTCAACTTCTATTTTCAACTCTAGCCTATTGTTCAATTGACCTTAACTCTTGACTGCGTCTCACAAACATAGAATGTGCTTATTGCCCATACCATTTACTTATAATGATTTCAAACTTCAATGACGTTCATAAAGCAGTGCTACCTTACATACCAGGAATATTTGATGAATTATACCTAAGTGGGGCATTTTGTGATCTCTATTTAGAAAGCTCCAATCATTTAAAACAATTCAAGTCTAAAGCCATCATCACTAGCAGCTGTGTGTGCGCCTCAATAAAGCAGAATTCACAACCACTCAAAATAAGTTCCCAGACGAAATTCAAAAGTTTTCAGGTCACACTCTTTATCTCAGTCAACCGGAAAAACATCCAGCCTACATACGCAATGACCAGCCGTGTACTCTTTGCCTCCCCTCGTGAAGTGTGCAAACACATGTGATATCATAACACATCGAACATCCTAGAGCCTGCCCAATAGACTTCCACACAAAAAAAGTTGTATCTCCTGTGATACACTGAAGTCGCTCAAAACTGTCACAAGATATCATGATTAGCTCATGAGTACTAACCCTATTCATGACAAAACATAAAGCACATAGGATTGGTTCATCAAAGCTTATCCAAAATTCAAACTCATAACTCTACATACACCGCATACATAAAACATGTTTCTTGAGTTTGATATGGTATAAGCTAAAAAAGGCACCATCGACGGCATCAGATCTTAGCAAGTTTGCGAAGTCCCATATCAAAGGAGCTAGTGATATACGACATGTTAGCAGACTGTTCACAACTGGATCATAGCCCTTCACATTCAATACACCATGGCTAGCGCACCCCGAGTTTTCGCTTGTATTCCGCGTTACGTATGCGTGAGCAGCATATTCCGCTACGATCTTCTTCGCTCGTAGAAGCACTTTTCAATTCAGACATTTCATTCACTCACCATACCATATTCTATGTCATTGATTGTAATGCCTACTCGCGTGCCCATCTCTTGCAATCGCTTTCCCTGGGAAGGGCTCCAGCTTCTTTTCAATATTCTCACAGGTTCAATTCCACTCTCGTAAACAGCCTACATATGTGCACATGGTATTAATCCCACTTCATTTAGTCACTTCTGCCTCACGCCTCTTCTCTTAATCTACTCTCTAGTGCATACAGACCCACTACATGACTGCTTAACCGATGTCTGTAAGTGTCCTTTTCACTGAGAGGAAAGATCAACTTCCTCTTATTGCAGTAGCCACTTCAGACCAAATGCTTTATCAGTTCACCTTGATCGGATTCTTCTGCTAGAAGTTCTTCAATGGCAGGGTCTTGATAAAGTCATTTCACATTCAATCTCTAGAATACTCTAATTATCCCTACCCTATATCGTGACATACAGATAAATTCAGTCAGGTGTATCGTGAAATTTGATAAAATATATAGGACTTCTTTATCTTTCAATATCTCTTGTTTATTCTAGTCTGTCACAACTTTCCATCAACTATTCCCCACCTGCTGCACTCCTTCTTATCGATCCTGTACAATTGGCCATCCCTAGATGCTGGGTTAGATCAGTGAACTTTTCCAATGCTATGCAGCACTAGTGGGTCAACACTTCACCAGGGATTCTAGTGTAGCATTCAATTATATATCTTCAACTTCAGCTCCAAACTTCTCCAGAGCACACCAGAGCTTTGCCTGCATATCTGTCCTGTAGGTACTCCAGTCCAGTTCCAGGTCTGCAGATCTCCCAGGCTTAGCCTATCTCTACCTGTAGATAAGGACTTTCAACCATTACATTAGTGCGCGTGTACTAGTATCTATCGTACTGGTGAGATCCTCCTGAAATATTCCTTTAGATTGTTTGTATGCTTATTGCTTCCTCTCTACGTCAGAGCCTCAGCCTAGCCTCTCTGTCTAAAAGCTTCCTTCCATCAAGTCTACGAAATCCATCCCTTCATAGCTGTCTCCTTTTTCGTCTATACGGATCACAAGAACTATCTCCAAGATTTTGTCTTTTATGGCTTCTAGACTTCTTGTAATCTCCCATATCTGTAGCATAGTTTCTTCGGTCACCTCCTCTAAATGTAGCACACTTTCAATCAATACGCTTCAATCTCTAATTTACTCTCATCTATCATTGTCTTCGTATGCGCAAGCTTCTCTGTGTCCTCTAGACAACTCTGCACACCTGGAGTTCATTCATAATTCGCAAGAGAGTCATTCATTTCTCATATTTTCCTACCATTCCACCACCTAGGATGTCTTACTATTGTCGTGCAGCTACTTATACATCACTTCGGAAATTTTCTGCTATTTTCCCCAGTCTCCTCTGCATGACATGTCAGGCTCCTCGTTATCTACTCACACTACGTCATTACTTGCATGTCTTAATTGCTCCAATGTCACCTGATCATTTGTGTCCATCTTGTTTATCACCACGGTTAATACTTGTCGTTCCTTCCCTATGCTTGTCACTATCTCGCCACTCACCCTCTCTACTTGTCTGGTCTCGCATTATCTCCTGTGCTGTAATAGGCATACGACACAGGAGGTATCTGCAGTAGCGCTTGCATAGTGCTTTCCAATCTAGTTCTCCACAACGTGAAGTATATATAACTCGCGCCATGCATACCTGCTTTCTCGTACTCGTCAAGTACTTGGCTCTACAATTCAATATGCGCAAACAATATACTATCACCTCGTATCTAACGTTCTATCATACTACTCTGTCGTTAGCTAGTGCCCAACTATTCAAATGTTTACAACAGATACACATGAAAAGTCAATTAATTGATTCTCTCTCGACACAGGAGGAGGCCCAATTACCTGAGCCTGTAGTACTCGCAATTAAGCGACTTGCTGACTGCTTATACGCGTCTCCATCTTCCAACACTCATGTGCCAAGATTGCTATATGGCGCTGCAATTGATTCCTTCTCAAGGATAGATCTCGCTATATTGACGAGCACCAAGTTCCATTATTTCGAAATCTCCGAACCAAGTTCCTACAACTATTTTAACCATTCGACCATTTTGCGTGACTCGAGAGATAGGCCCCTGACCATGAGTGCATACATGTCACTGCGAGTCACTTCCGTGTCCTCAATAGTTTCACAGCTCTTATTACTTACATGACCGTAGCCATCAGGATTAGCCAGTCGAACGCCATGCCACTCATACTATTTGGAATGCAGATTCCAACAAGTATAACGTAGAGGCTTCGAAGCGTAGAGGTGACAGACATAGAGTAGCTTTGAAAAGTCTGAAAACGCCTGACGACTTGTTTAGCGTCAACTGGACGTGAGTATAATTGTTGTTGACGTGTAAACGCTTAACGTGTTGTTGTTATCTGAAGGAAGCATATGTGTTGAGCTACCTTTGAAGTTATAGCTTATTTTGTCTTTACGTAGCTGGAATGCTAGTTGTTAATCTTTGCTCTGACCAAGACACTAGCGTGCTCGCAAGACTAGGATGCTTATGCTCTACAAATTACCTAACATTGAGTCTATAGACCTAGTAAAAAGGTTTCGAAAGTTAAATGAGAAATCATGAACGGTTTAGTCACACGACATAGACAGATTATCTGCTACTTGAATTCCTACAAGAACCAGATTGCCTTAAACAATCCACTGCATTGAGGAAATCGTCAAATCTTCACGGAGAAGAGCCAGATACCAAGTCACCAACTGCTTATTTCCTTATTCCATAAAGCACCCTCTACCACAACTAGAATCACACGTATCATCTCTAATTTTCGAAAGGAATTTATTTCTTAAAGTTAATTCTGGCAGAACCCTGGAGCCTATGTCTCTTATGTATCCTTTTCATCGTAGGCCTCTTTTTTCCGGCATTGTATTCGGCTGTCATTGACAGTACTATCATCTACTCATCAAAACCATTTCTCTTTTGGCACATTTTTACCCTCTGTCTCCACAGATTAATTAAATTTCTCGAACCGGGTACTGGGAGGGAACTAGAATAACACTATCCATAACCTTTAGTGGAAAACCCAAACTGCAACCAGACAATTCAATGAAATTTGGAACCTAACACACTACCGAACCTAACTATCCTTATCCTCACATAGAGGTACGATTAATCTCTGGACCCCTTCTTATAGGTAGCGTGAGACTTTCTCTTCGGAAGCATGTTATAGTATTGTAGATATTACTTTCTGATGAGAAAGCTTTCCCACAAATAAGCATACAACATAGAGCCTGCATCTCTACGGCAAGACCCCGCGAAAGTCTGAGAGCGCAGCACACTGAAAAGAGCTCCACACTATTCTCTCCTCCCAGGCCCAAGATTCAGAAGTCTTCTTGTAGTCTCCTTCTCATTTGCGTCGGGGTGGTAGTAAGAACTGATACGCGAGATATGCATCAAAGACCACTAATCGATGCAATCCTACATCCTCTATTATCTATTCCCCTTGGTACTTATACCGACAATCTCACAGCAATGAGTATCAGATGCGCAAGACTCAAGACGCCACTGAAGAGTAACTTGACTAAGACGCAGTGGTATCACTTTTGGGTTCGTCAAATTCTCTAATCACATAACACGGCACTCAAGTCATTCTACACAGCACCACCAGTCAGGACTGGGTCGCAAAATATACTCCTCCTCACGGCCACATCACCAGGTTCCTTTTCAACGTCTCCCGGTCACAATTGAAAGCCTCTCGAAAGTACTATCCCAGACTTCATATGAGAAATTCACACACATCAGGACATCATATCCTGCCATATCACACACGCAAGTCCTATTCCAAGTTCACTAGTACACAATTACACTCACATCCCTCACTCCCCTAGTCCCAATATTGCCACGTCAGCTTCACTCCGCACATCTCTAGACTAATCACACACAAAAAACCTCTCAAAGAGTAATAGTAGCCACTATCCTCAACTATAAAAATATCAGTCATATGATTACATAAAGCAATATAGTAACAATATTCTAATCAAAAGAGAAGAATCAGAATATGCTCAGAAGAGGCAGTCGTACATTACGAAACATTCAGTACAATTCTTCGCTTACTACCCACTCGGGCAACATCTTTTCTGCTATGAGAGCACTCAAGCAACTGCTCATAGTGTAGGACGCTCCACAACCATAACAACTACAGAGTCAAATAGAGAGACTTACTACCCCGCGTTTCGTTAGTCTCGTCGGCGGCTATATCTATCTACTCCCTTTCGTTACCTTTGTCCTTCACACACATATAGCTTAAACTCACATCGAATTATAGTTGCACCTTACCATCATGATATCACATATTATAGATCAGGTCTACATGGTGGTGAACTTGTAGAAGCAACCCTTCCCGTACTCAAGATTCATCCCTTGTGTTTTCCTGTTCATCACATTCAGATTTCAGACCTGAGTGTTACAATGTCAAATAGGTGATTCTCGTCTTGCCTACGTATGGAATCTCTGCCTCAGTTTACCCACACTGGTACACAATTATGCATGCTGTGCGTACCACTGGCGACTTTAAAATATACACACTCAACCACATAAGAACATTAGTTTGCAGGTCGATACTTTGTATCCGTAGTCCACTCTTGCTACGACTTCCCCAAGACCTCTAGGGAAATACCAGCCAGTGCGTTATAGTCCTTAGTTTTTCCTCTACTGTGCCTTATTCTTTACCTATAAGATTATCTAAGCAGTCTAGTATCTCTAACACCCTATGTGTTAGACTAACTCTCCCTTTTCACCACACAAATAAACGATTCGCATCTAGCCCTAGAAAATACAAACTACTCTAATTAATGACTCTGTCACACGACCACTAGCTTAAAGACCTGAGATTGGAGCAACCATAAATTCGCCTCCGAGCGATATTCCTAATGCTATAATCCAACCACCAAAACTGAAGGGGTTAATAGCAAACGAACAGATCTAATACTTCACGTTAAACTACATGTCACTAGTAATCCACTCGAGACCTGGAGAGGTTAACGAGAAATAGAGGAAATCTAAAATCACTCGACATGTATGTATGAGGTCTTCACACTGATACCGAAATTAGGGATGATGAGGTTTACACACGAAAACCTAGATCCAGAAGGGTATCCCCAAACGCTCGTGAGGAGCCGAAGAACGCATGATGAATCGTCCCAGGCCGCGTGATGTCAAAGTGCTGTGTTTGTCGAAGCGTCTCTGGGACAACTTAAATCAGGCTGTTCCAGCGCAAACGTTAGTACCCCTTAGCTCCCCGCAATCTCCATACTATCTTTTCGCCTTGCATATCCCGGACCACCTGCTGACCCTGGATCCTTTGCCTTACTTATGCAAATTATGGCAAGGCTTCACAAGCGACGTGCCAGTTTTGCTCTTAGTGCAGGTCCAGATATCTTCCCGAAGAATCACCCTGATCTCCCCTCTCTCCCTTGGGGCTTTATCACGACCCTGGATGGCGCGTTCCTCATTCGGATATCTCACCGCTATCCCTCAGGGAGTTTCTCCGCAATAACCCCTGCTATCTGCCTAACAGCTCACACTCACCACTAGACAATATGAAAAATTCAATTCTTCGCAATCTACGTAGCAATGCACCTGGCACCCCTCCTTTTAAGTGTCTCTAGACCAAGCAAAGCCGCACTTTGTACACCCCACCCGTGCATAAAGAGACCCTAACACGTCCTACAGTAGAATGCTACTACACCATGACTTACGTTCCAGTCCCCCTGGTGGTGGACGATAGTCTTGCCGCCCTCGACGCGCCCTCGATCCGATTGCAGACTACCTTTTACAAGCTAATACGTCTACTTATGGTCCACCAACCCCACCTCACTGCCAAGTATAGTATTGAAAAGCTCCCCTAATGAGCGCACCAACTAGCTATACCTCACGACTTGTTTGTAGAAGCTCAGCGTGTGTTGCATGTCGTCACAAAGTGAGCATACGTTGTACATCGAATCTTAGTCCAATACTATCTGCAACACCTTCGTACATCTTTATTTTGAGAAATCTCCACTTGTAATTTTTACCAAACGAACCTTCTAATATGATGTAATTTCTCATAGACACACTAACATGTCCACCAAACATTGCAGAGCTCATAACATGATAAAGCTGAAACTAACATACATCAATACCATAAAATCAAACCCTATCCCAAATACAAACATACATCTAAGACCAGATACCAGCGTTGATATCTTCTAATCATAGTTCCGAATCACTTGAACTGTGCCTACTCTGGCAATGATTCACCCTGCTATAATGTCAATGCACAGGGACAATGCGTAAGGTATTATAGTAAGTACATTCCATATACAACCTATGGTGTACTGGTGTAAAAATCTACTAGAGACCGTGCCTTGTTTAGCACAATTAATAACTCTTACGCCTCAGACTATTGAAACACACCGGAAGTGTAAAACCCCCCATTACGAGCTTGTCGATACTCCCGAGAACAAGCTTGCAATCCTTCCATGAAAGTTGCTGTACGTATACAACTTCCTTAGACTCTAAATATTACATAGCGCTAGATCTGTAAATGCAGTATGAAGTTTATTGGGTTTTTGGTTATCTTCCATTGTCTGTGGAGTCTACTGTCTCATATGATTATTTGTATAAGAATAAGGAGTTCTAGGAAAGTTTGCAATGAGAGCATAATATTAAGCATAGGAACCTAATGAGTACGGTGCTATACATCTCCGCAGAAGTAGGCAAATCTCTCAGTTTCATACTAGAGGATTCATACCCGTTCCAAAACAATCCGAGCAATACCTCCTATTACACGTTTAAACCCACAGCACCCATATTAGCTTTGGTTGCGTTAAAATCATCTAACGTCAAGTGTGCCTCGAGAGAAAGTCTAGGAAACTTTGCAGTCACCAAAAGCTCTATCCAACGCTGTCGTTAATATAAGTATACTCGCTCACTGTATTAATAACAACATAGCTCGTGTGCAGCCTAGAAGGCTGAATTGCTCAGCAATTATTTCAACTAGCCCATCACAAAAGTATCATAACTAAACTAGTCACAACCAGAACATTCTTCAGCACCAACCCCCTACATAATCCACATTTAGCGCGCAAGCTACACGAGTGGTCCCATGAATATTATTAAACCCAGGACCTCTGTTAAAAATGCATTTAAGCCATGACATAGGACCTGCAGGCTCTTTGAATGCAGGGCATTAAATTGTATGATGCTCCATCCCCATGACCACAAGATGACCAGCCTACGAATTAGCATGCGACCACATCAGAACCCATGTTTCAACAATAATAAGCTCCATTATACTAAAAATCTCCAATAGCCGTATCCGTGAGGCTAGTTGAATCCAGACAGGGCCTTATTAATAGACAAAGCTAATGCCAATGGCTCTAAACAAGAGCAGAGATCAAGAATAATCAACTTATCTCTCTACTATTGAGTGAATCAAATCCCCCACTACTGTCAATATGAGTATGGTGCATGTAAGACAACCGACCCAGCCTGGGAATGTCCCAACTATAGTAATAACTACCTTCTTGCAAAGAGATCGAGGTAATCATCAGGCATGAATGCCTAGACAGACTCTGGTGAGTAGATCCTGTCACAGCCTAGTACACTATCCTGAATATGTCGCCTATAGTATACCATTGTGTTCTATAATCTGCCCATATGAGAGTCATTAACTGTAATTCGAACACTGTGCCTTTTTAAGGGCCCCCAAGGGCTGGTAAGAGGTCCTACAACTTCCACGATTATCACAGACAAAACTAAAATGCTCACCCTACAAATTTACTCTTACACTCATCATAGTATTGAATACCCTGTAAATTAACTATTAAACAATCCCTAATCCAGTATCGAAGGCATCTGTTCCTTGTCTTCCCTCCAGCTTAAGCATAACCACCTCTTGTGTCGTGCGGAGCGTCGATGTCGCATATGATCAACCACTGCCAACGTGTACAGCCCCAATTCAGCACCTAGAATTTTGATAGTTTTTTGTTGTTCAGGCTAAACACACGATATCACATCACACAAGAGACCAAATACTTGCCCAACACCGAGCTCACATCCTGTTAACGGAGCCAACATTAACTCCAACGGGTTTGAAAAAGTCCTCATACACCAGACGCTTGAAGTACACAACATTTATATTGTAAAGCCCAATTGCGATAAAGCCACACATGAAATGCGCGAGCTAAACACATACGCACATTCAATCTCATGAACCAATTTCGTCCGGCTGCAAGGACTAATAGTTTTGACCATTACATACTCACAGATATAAGCGACCAACTTTACATTTATTCTGATTTGATCATAAAAGCGTTGTATAGATATTCCCACACTTGTACATTCTTCACTCCACACTGTATCAACCTAGCTAGAGCTTCATAACTCTAAGCTGCCAAACTTGACTCTTTATTCCTTTCTTTCTAGATCAGCACACGTGTCAACAAGGCAGATATTGAAAATTTTTCTTTAATCGTTTTTCTACCTATGTTCTGTCAGTCTCATGCCCGAATTACCTGCAATACCATCGTAGGCTCTCCATGTCCCACACTAGATGCTGTTGATTTCCCCCCAACCTAGGAAAACATCAATACACGTACCCACTGCGTCACATGCATTAATTGTGATACTTCTACATATAGGTATACTTCTCCACTTAGAAGAAATACCGCGATCCTGGTCAGTTCCTGCAACGACCTGGTCATTAGCGCTCCACCTCAGTTGCCAAGCATCTGCCGTAGGATATCTCCCCATCATTCATAGGAATTAATGTCACACAGCTTCGATCAATAGAGACTGAGTTTGAAGGCTAGCTACTATTTACGAATTTCGGATCTAGGTACCACCGGTTAGAAGTTCGTACGGTCTTGTGAACGCAGGACTAGAACGGTGGCGTCTCAATGACTACTCATATTAACTACTCTCGCCCCAAACCGGACCACATCTGCCTTTAGTATATTTCGCAACGAATGTGAGGAATATCACAAGAACCTGACACCCTGATTTATCCCGGACACAGTTCTCAAGACTAGCATAAGTGCTGTTAATCCGAACTATATGCACTTGCCCATTACTCCCTAGATTTCCAATTTTATTTCGCTATGAAAGAAAAACTCCTGAACGTTCAATGTCATATCTTACCATATAATGTCCTTACTTCTTCTCGTTGAGCAGCGAGCAATCTCTAGTTTCAGCTTCGATTACCAGCGACTGCTTACCATTTCTTTTTGTATACTGAAACCAGTCTTTAGAGCACAACCACACAGAAGGTAAAATCTACATTGTGCAGATTAATGACTCGTTCTCTCCTCAAACCACAAAAACTTAATTGAAATCATATTTCCTAGAGAAATCACTAAATACTAAATAAAATCTTGTAAGCACTTCATGAACATGAGACATAATTCACATAGAGAGTACTGATAATTCTGAATTACACACCAAACACAAGCTTACACAATTACATATTCAATGAAACCTACAGAGACCTATTAGAATCAAGAGGACAAAACGTTACTATGCAGCAAGGAGACTGCGACTCGGCCGCGGCTGAACTGGCAACACTACCGCAAAGACATGTTTTCCAGCTTTCTCAAGAGATTTCTCCAACGGCAGGATCAGTTAGAAGCAAGCCGAACAATTGGTACAGACAATGAATAGCCAAATCAAACTAGCGTACTTTCGTCCTGCGTGGCAGCGACCCTCAATCTTTCTAGCTGGATGGATCTATGTTCTTATACATACGAGACCTTTAAGATAGCGATGTAAAGGGAGTGATACCTGAGGTCGTTACGATGTGACACTAGGCTCTTGAATTGATAGAGCAAATAATGTGCAACAAACAGAGAAGAACGTGAAACGATGAACTAGATAAGAAAATCCCAGCTTGACTTAGTCTAATGCCTCCTCCCAATTGTTTTCCTAAACGAAAATATTCGAACATTTATAACAATACCCGAACGTCAAAGCATGCGGTATTGGAACACCACCGCTGCGGGCTAATTATACTACTCAAGCGCAGAACGACACTCGTACTCGCAATCCTGCACCCACATATATGTTTATGTAGGATTGAGACACTACCTCACAGCGAATGAACCTATTTTGTCGTCAGGGATCTTCCCTTAGGTGGTTCGCGATACCACTTCATCTGCATTTGCACCCACAAAAACGTTCGAATTTGTCTTTGTAGTATCCCCCGTTTGAGGATATTCACTTCGAAGAACCAACGCTATAGCTGGTGTGACCTAATTGCTTGACCAAGTTCCTGCAATTTGACTACTCCTGAGCATAAGGTAGAATCCCGAGATCAACTAGGCTTGCAACCTCTCCTTCCGTAGGGCAAGATTCTTTGAGCGACTAATTAGCACTCAGTAAAAGAACAGCAGCTTGGAATATACCCTAGTGCACTAGACTCTTGTTCTAGACAGAACATTTGACAAACGGTCAACATCAATTTTCTCCACACATCTGGAGCGAACCATAAAAATTAAGAATTTTCCAGACTTCACACCAAAGACACATTTCTTTTGCTTAAGTTGACCTTTGCTATTTTACCTTAAGTACCGTGTCAGCAAAAGCATGACATTGTTTTGCTGTGAGGTCATCTGTTGTGTCATCCTTCTGGCATTGACACTATCCTATTGGAACTTGCGCTATGCCGCAATATAAACGTAAGTTTCTTTGTGAGACACCCCTTTAATACAAACACAAAGTAATTAGCCTCCCATTGAGTATTACTCTGGACCCCTCTTTAGAAAGCTACTGCATAATCTATCAACATGTCCCCATGATTTTCCACATACATCCTAGTTAAAGAACTGTCTGCACACCCTCCACCATTAATACGACGCCTCTATTATAAACAAGACCACCCAAGAAGGCATCATGAAGTCATCCCTAAGGCTTTGATCAGGAAGACTAATCTTTGATATACACCTCACCCAGCCTATTAGGAAATAGAGAGCAAGTCTTTTGTCAAGGTAGTATACCATCGCACTTCACAACTATGTGAATTCTCCATTGATCAATTAACACATTTCCTGATTAACTGTGTTGCGTTTGCTAGCCGTAACTTGCAAAAGAAACTTCCAGGTAAAATAGAGGGCATCCATAAAAGGACTAACTGAGAGCTCTATTCAGACTATGTTAACTGATGCAAATCTACTTTGTTTTGAACAAGGATTATTTGAGAAACACCACTAGTTAAAATATTCCAGCCTAGCATCACCTTCGATCTATCCGTGCATCTAGACATTTGATAACCCACAAAAGTTCTTATTTGGAAACGATGCCTCTAACCATTGGAACTGTGAAATGCTAACACCAAACTGCCACTCCTCAGATGTGTTGGACAATAGTAGGATGCGGCTTCTGACCCTAAATTGGATACATCCTACGTTGCTTGCAACATTTCACGTCATTTCCGTGTATATAAATCCTACATTCATCATCATCTAAATCACATCAATAGCACTGTTTCTAACATTCTGTTGATCCTTGCCGATCTTCAATTCTTGGACTCTTTCTCGGAGAGAAAGTCGTCCCTTCCTGTCCTCGCTTTGTCCTCTAGAGCATTGTTTAAGGATTGGTCTAATCTTCCATGTTCTATTGTACACATGTATGATGTGCTGAATCCGTTGTCAATCCCAGGCACTGTATACATCAAGCTGCCAGACATATGAATAGCATCAAGACAAAGATATAAATACTGTCTATGACGAGTTACTCAGTGTAGTGTTTACCAGATTGCACCCTACTACATTTTGGCGCCCAGTCTATCCGCGAAAACTTACGTTGCGTTATTCCATTCTGAGTTCTCTATAGGTACCCTGTCAGATTGCTAATGTGAGTGTGTTTAATCGCTACAGAGATGACCTAGCTCCTATTGCCTAGGCTGGAATACCGATCCAATGTATATCGTATTAGCAAACTGCCACCCTATCCAATATTACAAATCAATGGACCATTAACGATATCAAGCTAGCGCAATTAAATTCACTTGAAAGAAATGAAAGGAGAAAAAAAGACAAGATTATACGATAGCGAGTAATAATGTTGCCGATTAAAACATCGATAGATAAGGAATAGCGAACTAACGTGACTCTTTAACAGAGTGGAATTTACTTGTGCTCTCGAAACTTCTCGACATAATAACAATGAGATTTCTACCTGCTATTCAGACATAGTGCTGAAGCTGAGAATCGCTTCCTCTTCTCTGCGATTATATGTCCGGAGATTATGCCAGCCTCACCTCCTGAGATCTGCCGGCATGCCTTCAGACTAATACGAAGCCGCCTCTCAATATACTCGCACAAACATTTTTGGCCACTGCGTCTGGAACATAATTAAAGACAATAGTAATAATGTGCCGTGACAACCGAGCACTATCCCAATCTACCGCTATCAAATTTCGAATGATATATTCTTCGAGCCCCACAATTATATATGCTCGTAACCTTAATAAAAAACCGAGACTTGTGAAAAATATATACTCTATTCATCTCCTCTTGGGAGGATGAACGCTGTACCATCGAAAAAAGACCGGTATCATCGTATCAAGTTGGACGGACCTGATGTCTGGGGCATTCTACATTTTTTTTTTAACCACATTACCACCTTTACAAATCCCTCAATTTAGTCAATTATGAGATAATCCATTAATAGATCATTGACAAAACAGGAACATATCAGATAGAGTATGAGAGACGACCAATAATAACAGAACTACATCTCCCTCATACATACAAGCAACCTTTTAACTTCAAACTGTGACCATAAGATTTGTTGGTAGTTGAACAAAATAAACCTTAGAAGACTCAATGAGATTATTAAAAAGGGCCCATTTTAAGATACCTTATAGAGCATCATGATCACAAACTCGCCTCTCACCAACTTACGTTCGAGCTTCCCAAAACCTCATATTATCTACCAGCATATACTCAGAAATGCAGAGAATATAGCAACACAGGTAGCTAGTGTTTCAAAGAAAGAGAAGAAGGATGAAGAGTATGAGACAAAGACATCGGCTATTTGTAATTCATTCAGTAAAAACCAAAATTTAGTGTCAGATACTACATTGGCAAGGTAATGACCAAATGAGTAGAAAATCCTCTCAGTCTCTCATTTGGCAATGTCTCTTAGTGCTCTTGGCTCATAATTTACATCTTTCTTACTAAGACTATAAACCTCTAATATTACAGTATCGCTAGCTCTAATCATTGTTGGACTCTAATGTCACATTACTCCTACAACTAGTCTTATCTAATTGGAGCAACAAAAACAAAACATCTTTGAGCAAATTGCGTAGTCGAACAATAACAACCTTTACACTCAATCACCTAGACTGATAGAGGTATCCTCTTTATGGTGTGTGTGAATTAAAATTGAGCAGCAAGCGAGTGCTTCCGTTAGAGCTAAGTTAAGGCTATTTTAAACATAATCAGCTTAGTACCACTTCTAGTCAGCTAACACCTAATTTACCACAAACGATGGAGAAAAGCAAAGTATATCGTATCTCCAGAAAGGAATACACATCATGGAAGAGAAAGTCGAACAGAACAAGTGGTGGAAGAACTATGGAATTTCAGCAATAAAGTATGAGAGTCGATTTAAACCAATAGCACTTGGTCTCTTCATTAACCTTGTTTTTCTCGTCTAATTTGCGATTATTTCCATCTTATGATCTTCACTTCTTATATCTTGCTAATAGAGACGAGACTTAAAAATCATTCTGCTTCGCTATCAATCTAGAGCAGAATGAGTAGGAGGTAAGAAGCTATTCTCAAAAAAATGTAGAGAACTAACAAAGATATGAGCTCTGAATGCACTTTCTGTTCCTTATTATACTCAACTCCTTAATCCCAACCTAACATATCTTCTTTTCGCTGGATTTGCGTGTATAAAGGCAAAAGACGTGGAAGGTTGAACTTTAGTACAGTCCTCTTCTATTTTGTCGTTATTGTTATAACCAACTCGAATAAGTCCGAGCTGTCTACATGTTTGACAACACTCTTTCTCCAGGTCGACGTTGTAATCATATTCGTCAGAGATTCGCCTTTGAACTACGCGAGCACAACGGATAGGATGAAAAAGCGCACCACTGTTAGATCGCTTTCAAAAGATTGAGAAAGAAGTAAGGTCCCCTATAAAACAGGGACCTATGGATTCTTATGTACACATTATCAGCGCAAAATAAAAGGGCATGCAAGAAATAAATACCCATACAGAATCAGTCTTTCTATCCCTTAAGTTTTCTAACTCACCAAATTGACATATCTCTTTCGGAATGCCTCATACTAAACCGTCTATAAATTAGAAGAGATCACTGCAAATTTATCTTTTTACAAAACTTTCGCCATCTTGGTTAGCCACTATACATCAAGAGCGTACGACATAATGTGCTATAATAGACTTTTCAGCCTACGCTCTAGCTGGGCCACGCCAATTGGCGCTAACAGCCAGGACCAAGTAGAACCTACCCACCTTACACAAAATAGCAGAAGTCATAGTCATGAAGTTAAACATCTTAGCACGTCGACCGCAATAGGTTCGTGCCCTACTAACCGACGTAAGTGCTTCACCAATATTCAATATCCTGAGAATACCAATCGTCTAGCTACAGACCACTTATATACAATAACCTATCTTTGTGAATATCGTTGAGTCTATACATACATTTTCGTATCCCATTGAACAGCTTGGAATAACAGGTCATATGTGCGTAATTTTACAACCCAAGGTGCATCTCTTAGACTAGGTACCACGCAAATATGCCCAGATAGAATGACATAGTGGCGCACTAATAATAAACTGGATCTTCTCAGCCAACTAATATCTACATGTATCTTCCTTCAATTCTATCTCATAAATTCCTACCCATCAATATAATCTATTTGATCGTGCACTACCTCTTTTGAACTTTCTAGAACTTAGCTCCATTAAAATTCGACCGTCCCTCTCCTATGAATGTAAATCGTTCATGAATGTATGGTGATTTTACTAATAACATCCTACCATCATACACCTACACTCTTCGCTATCCAGCAATCATCACTTGCGAGACCATGCTGTGCTCCACACGTGCTTAGCCTTGCCCTACTAGTTGAGCGCTTTTTGTAAAAGAGAACCTCATGTTCCCCCTGAAAGTTAAAAACACAACCACCATACATTGAAAGGATGAAAGAGCAGAAAATATCCTCCGAGGATAATCCTATCAGTCCATTAAAATGCCATAACTAGACCCGCATCCACGCCTCGGTTGATCATAGCGACTCAGCTATCGGTATTCCTAGCACTGCAATAACTAGTCGTCCAGACGATAACCATAAAACCTTTAATTTCGTATAATGAATTACGCACTGGTCTCGCTCACGCACGTACTATCAGAGGCTCGGTAAATCACGACCCATCAGGTCTAATTACAATTAGCTTGTACATAGATCTGGAGATAATTACTCTACCAATAGTCTAGAACAGAAGAATTACTAAACCAACACTATTCTAGAAACCCATGGAATTGCAAAGCAAGATTAAATGACGTCGAACAATGTCAACAAAATCTAGGTGAATAATAAATATTGCATAACCCCCAATTATAACTGAAAAATAATGTGGTGTCGGTTGGTTCTACCAGAACCAACCCATGATATTGAACGATATGTGTCGTTCTAGTTACCAAGATTAGAGTACCAAATTTGCATTGCATGGATAAGTTAAAGGTACCATGGTATTGTCTCTAGTAAAGAATGACTATTACACCCGAATGCTTTCCTCTTCAACCTCCTCTAAAGTGCTAGCTCTCCAACTCTCCTATAACTCCTAGAGCGTATGCGTCTAATCCAGCACGTTCGTACGACATCCTCCTTCTCTGCGCTACTCCTCTTCTCCCACTCCTCTGCTCTCTCTGCGGCCGGTGGCTAAGTGAATGACCTATTTCTATACATAGGAAAGAGAGAAAGGTTCATGTATATCTAGAAAGATATACTCCCGCCAAGGCTCCCACAGCATGAAACCAAGTTGATAGTATATGGATTCCCTAAGCCTTGTGGGTAAAAAGTGGGTTGATGTGACTGGATAGATATAAGAAGATGTTGGCCTATTTATATTGTTTACAATCAACGAATAACTCACATATCCTCGGTAGACTCTACTGCAACCTATGCAACCACTGAGTCGAGCGGCCACTATCTGTATGTCGACCATGCAAGCCGTCCGCTGAATGTCCAAGAATACCTCACATCTAGCCGTCCTTAGTGCTCGCGGGTCATATTTTCGACCACAAAAGCACTATCTTCCTGACGAGTTTAGGCACTTTAGTCTTCTTCTTGAATTGATCTCACCTCAATCCATAATGTCCGAGCCTTCGATAGTCACACTACGACCCTTCTCTCAATATCTGATATCACGACTAAGCCTTAGTAATGTAGGTACCACTTACTGAATAATTTAATTTTGTGGGTAACTTTCGTTATTTTTAGTAAGTTTTATAGGTTTTTCATTTTCTCTTCGGCCATGCCAACGAGCCGGTGCTGGTGGAATGGACTTGCCTGCTATCCAGGCAACCTACAAAACGCAATTAAACTACCTTGGGGGAAACCCCTTCTACGGATATCCCAGCTCCACCTACTAACGTAAAACAGTAGCAAGTGTGAATGTTTGGCAAGATGCCGTAAGTTTTGCATGCTATTGTTGATGTTCAGTGTCATTTACTTTGTTCATATCTCGGACGGGTTTCTAGGTATTTGAGGATTGATGCTAGAAGAGTAAGGATACCTATACGAATGTTTTCTCTATCAAAAGTGAACATTAACAAAAAACCCACCCTCTTGGGTATCACACATTAGTATCTGCCTTACATTTCATCTCATCTACAGTAGCCCATTTATCCTTTCTGCACCCTAGAATTGTAAGAGTTGGAGTCGATTTAAATTTGAGATAGAACCATGTATCGCTCAACAGAGGCTTGCACAGTAATCCTACCCCAACGAATCGTATATGCTGTACAGCATTGTCCACTATCCTAATCCCGATCATTGATAATAGGTAACGAGCACCTTTTGAACGATATCCTTTTCTGGGCCCTCTAATATCTTCTTGAAATAAATGAATCAAATGAAGCCCACTGGTTGACTTGAGCAGATATGGGTCCCTGGTTGATAGATTGTGAAAAGAGCACAGAGGCGTAGCGTCAATCACATATATACCAACCTATCCCCCCAGAGACGACCTCACTTCTTAGATGGGGGTCTCTCACAGTGGCTACTGCAGAGTCCACTTTTACACACATTCTGAACTCTATTAGTCCGAAGAACCAAAATGACCGAGCCATAACATAATCTCTTAGTAGGTTCCACCGCCCAACTCTACCTAAACTGCGTTCAGGTCGTTCTAGTTCTTAAGGAGCGCCCGCCCCACTAGTTTTTAAGATGGAAGCTTATGAATAAATCGGACAGGATCACCCAACCTCACAAACTGGCCAATGTCTATTTTCGGCAATATAAGCGGCTTAAAAATTGAGGATTAGCAGTTGGCGATGACTTGCCCTGCTGCCTAAACAGACGACTTAAACGAGCGACCCATCGTTAGCTCCCGCGCTTACGCCACGCGTATGTGACCTGGTGCTGTAATTTGATTCGGCTACCATCACTTCTTAGCTCTAGTGTAGCCCATATTCTTTTTTTGTCTCGTTTCTGCATTTATTCCCAACAAGTTCTTATTTTGGGAGCCCGGCTGTTTTATTCTCGCGGCTATATCTTACGATGTTAGCCAACTCACCCAAGAAGACGTGAGATCAACGGCCCTCTATCAATGAAGAGGAATTCGATTCCGGGACGATCCATGTCTGCACAATAAATGGAGCGAAAATTATTGATACATATCGATGAAATTGGAACATACGCTCATGTATCTGCTTTGATCTCATTCTATATCATCTGTTTTGCAACAACAATTGATCATGTGTATGAATTATATGGAATAATATTGTAGCGGTAGCCTAGTTTTACTGGTGACTTTGAGTATAACTATGAAGTGAAATTGGTCCATCATGTGTGAAGTAGAATTTAACATGGAGTGTAATGGCATTCTTGTTATCATGTGGTAAGCTTATGGCAATTATTAAATATATAAAATATTTATGTGTTTAACGCTCCTAAGCAAAGAATCTAGGATATTGATTTGAGAAATTTATTATGGTACTTAATAGGTGACTTTGCTGAAATTTTCTTATAATTTATATTTGTATAATATTTAAGAATTATATCTCTTAGATTTTACCTAGATGCAATATTCACTATAATATAATAAGTTCAGAGCAAAATTACATATTTATTATTTTACATAATATCAATTACTATACTTCTTGCTATCCCTGTTTTTCTATGAAAATTCTTTAGAGCAGAAGGAGAAAGACGACTAGTAATGAGTTCATGCTTGCTTGTTTTAATTGTTTTACGCTTAATGCCTCTGCAATAAGAGCGATTCTTTATGATGTACTGATCCAACCAAATATTAACTCGCCAAATCTTAAATAATACTACTTTGTTCCAATCTATCGTCTTGCATCTGATACGATAACTATGACATATCAGTACTCACATGCGCATTTCCAATATACTTCTATTGTTAACTTTTACATTGCATTACTTTCGCTACACACATATGTTGAAAAAATGGTTACTTGCAGTTATTATACGGGTTTCTCTCAGTCCGAGCTCTTCAATATTAATAAATTTGATTTTTATTCTCTTGTGCAAGATTCTTCCACCTATTGATTGTGATCACATGTAATAATCTAATGAGACAGACCTGCACACCTATCATGTGTGTTTAATTTCTGATTTATATCTTTGAGCTCTGAGAGAGTATCAAAATTGCATCTTATCCATTAAACGAAAGCCAAATTCTTAGTTGTCCCTTGTGTTTCCATGGCAAATTATCATGTTGTAACTTGTAGCTTTTGTTGTTTCAATGCGCTCACATAGACAATAGACAAACTAAGTGCTGAGTTAGTATTTACTTCCTGCTTTGGGTTTCGATCTGTGATCACGTGCTGTCGACTCCTGCCCATAACTTGCATTAGTCTTATACATTTATTATGCCAAAATACTCACCATAATAAAAATTCTCTTTTTTATACTCCAACCTGCTATTTCTGGTTCTATTGAAATTGTGTTCTTTCCCTTACATGGTCTTTAATATCCTTCGCTTTGTGATTACTGGGCCACCAAGGCTTGACGATACTGATGTGAGGAGAGAGTTCCACCTATTGTTCTGATTCCCACTAGATTTCTATTGACGAACTTCTTGCATGATAGTTCTGTAAACGCGTATGTATTGAATCCTAGGATGAGGGTTAGGGTATTGATGTATAATCACCCTCTTTTGACTATTTCTGTGAGAGCTGTCACCACTACTAACTTTCTCGCGGTAGGCTTCTTAAGGATTTTCATCTCAATGTCCACGTCTGATACCTCACGCAAGTTGATGTATCTCGATGGGAGTAGTAGATGAAATTTATGTAAAACTGATTGGCCAACCAATTTTGTGCGCGCATATACGAACTGACTGATCTTCATAATTACTCCCGACTCTGATATGATAAATTATGAAAATTTAAGTATCACTAAGCTGTTATCGAAATTTGGGCTATCTTTATGATGATACTCCGGTATTATATTGACTTTGGCTTCTAACTCTTAGGTTTTTCCTAAGTGTTTTTATCGCCAATATTCTCTGATTCAAAAACTACTCTTCGTCCGTTTGCAAGTAGTTAATATTTAAACTTTTTAAGCCTTGATACTATCTACACAAAACCGATAAAATGACACTTCTAGGTTAAATCGACTACGCCCCCAAACTTAGTGATTTTGCTAAGCGCTCACATAGCCCTTTCCTTATTGGATAACGAACGTGATTTATCTCTCTGAGCTTGCCCGTGCTAATTAACTTTCTAGGAGCTTCTCAAGCTATCTCGTCATAGGATTATGTCCAAGTAGAAAGTACTAAATATAGGGATTAGTTATCCTTCCACCCGGATCGCGTATACAGCAATTGTCTTTCTCATGTCGCAGTAGCTCCTGATCTGCTTTATCTCCGAGTCTGCGGCTAGTCGTTCGGGTGAATATCAATACGGAGGTGACGTCCGTAATATCCACGATGCGTAGTTTGCGTTAGCAATGTCTTTTTGTATAATGCTTGCATTGCGTATACATAATCGCAAGCGCTTTAGCCTTCGCGAGATGATGTAACTTCGACTTGGGAATTGTGCGCTTTGCTTTGATTGCTTTCGACTTCACTGATGGCTATTGCCTCGTATTATCTTGGATGTGACATCGCATTGCACTGCTTCGCTGTCGTATTTTTGTCGCAATTTGATGACTTTTGGCCCATTTTTCTTGCTTAGGGGCTATTTTGTCATTGTGCATAACTGTTGAAAGTTGTTGTATTCCCGGGTGTATGTGGAGTAACAACGACATTTGAACGCACGGCGCTTCGCGCGTACACAAGTGGCCCACAAGAAAAGGCTCGAAAACGAGCCAAAATAACAAGAAAACTGGGTTGCAATTACGCCAATTAGATTCGGTTCTTGTGGCCTGATAAATCGTGCCTTCTTTTGCACTTATCTTTCATTGCCATTCTTTGCTCTTTGTTTGCTATTGCAAACTCTCTCTAAGCTCCATTGTTTGTGTCTTGGAATTATGCTTGGAAAGGTCTCTTTTGCTCATCAAATCCCAATTCCAATAAGTTTATTACTCCAAAGTTGAAATTCACTTGTAAGTTGCAATTTAATACTCAAAATCATGTCATTTAATTCCTTGTCAAATTTGTGCAATTAAATTGGGACTTTTTGCCTTGCTTGTGTATGCTTGTAAATTGTTTGATGCTTTGGCTTTGTCATGCTTATGTGAGTTCTTGCATTACTTGTTTCATCAATATTAGTGCAAATTTGAATGAGTTATGCCATTGTAAGCTTACTACATTGAAGAAGATGATGAAAAGTAGCTTGCCATGCCCAATGTCTTGAGGAATTATGCATATACCATGTTTATCTTGCTTGTTGATGAATAGAATAAACCTTTCCATGCCTATTTGCAACAATGTGGTATGCCCATATAGTTGATTTCTACATGTTGAACGTAGCTTAAAGTCTGATAAAAAATTGGCTTATTAATGGGATGCTGCTTAATTGAGGGATATGCGTATGAATGCTGAATGTATGTATCAGCCTCTTGAAATTCTCATTGCATATAGAGTGTAATGAAGTGTAGCAGCTGGCATATTCCTTAGGCAGTAGTTCATTTGGGAGGAGAATCATCTTTCTCACCCTTTAATTGGCTTGCTATTTTGTCCCGATTGCCTAGGTAATTGTGCATTTCATTCCGACCTTATGGTTGTTGCTTGATGTAGTTGTAAGTTCCCGAGGGCCTTTTGTTTAATGCTGCAGATGTCTATTTTTACTGTTATCTGCTCATTTGTTGTCTAAAGTTCTTTGCTTTGCCTATTTTGCTTTGTGCTAGCATGCCAATTTCGAAGAGGTGAAACAGTTCTGCGAGTGGTTCCCGTCAGACTGGAAGTGAGCCGATTGGTACATACTGCGTAGCTGTTGTTGCTTCTCTTGTTACGCAGCATTCTCCACTCATCTCAAAGACTTATGACGGCGTGGTTTAGTGTGCGTTTCACTTCTAGTACCTTTGTTTGCCTTTCTTGCTAATCCTTTTTGTCAATCCCCTTGTCAGAGTGACTTATCTCCTACTCCCCAAGTGGAGAATAATAAACGTGACATTTGCCTTGGGCCTCTAAAAAGTTTAGGTGAGGCCTCAGGCCTGAGCCTGCTGCATTACAAGAAGACGTCTGATTGTAGGGTTCATGTCACCAAATGCGCTCGGGGCTATCTCCGAGTCATTTAATTCTAGGAAAATCGCTTCGT
>SNQN01004757.1:6015-49251 GCA_008642245.1 Bassia scoparia | reverse complement strand
TAAGAAAATATAATTATAAGTATTCGAAAATTACGGGGGATTACAACATAAGTATTCATCCACCGCATTTGCGACCACACCATATGCTAACATTCTCATTGCAGCAATGCACTTCTGCAACGGTGACAAACCGAGCTTCCCAGCAGCATTGCGACGTAGTTGAAACTAGTCATCTCCATCGAACACCTTCTCCATAATTTGACAKAATAAAGACCTTTGCATCCGAAATCTACGGTGAAATTGTGTGTCATTATAAACACAATTGTCCGCAAAGTAATCATTGAACAATTGGTCATGACCTAGCTCTCTATTTCTTTCAACTCTTCTTCTCGTGCCATTTTGATTTTCATTTTGTGTTTGATGTGGCAAGAGGTTGAATATGTAATTGTCTACTAGTTCATCAAATTCAGTGTTCAAATCTGAACTTGAGGAACTAGAACTTGAGGAAGAGCTAATGGTAAATTTAAACATGTTTTTTTTTGTAAGAAAGTTTGAAGGTTATTGGGTACTAGTGTTTGTATACTTGGTATCATGTGTGCATATATATATATACATGAGAAAGAAAAGGCCACACCCTAAAATGCGTGTGAAGCTTTGTTGCTTTTATTTTTCAAAAAATTATTGCTACTTTTTCAGAAAATTATTTCTTCTTTTTTTAGAAAATTATTGATCTGATTTATCAGTAAATAATTGATTCTTTTTTCAAAAAAATATTGCTACTTTTTCAAGAAATTATTGCTACTTTTTCAGAAAATTATTTCTACGTTTTTAGAAAATTATTGCTACTTTTTCAGAACATTATTGCTACTTTTTCTAATAATTATTGCTACTTTTTCAGAAAATTATTGCTACTTTTTGAGAAAAGTACTGCTACTTTTTCATAAAATTATTGCTACTTTTTCAGAAAATTATTGACTCTTTTCAAAAATGAAATGCATGATTTGTCTAAAGTTATTGYTGCTTTCCAAGAAATTAATTGAAAGCTTTCTCAGAAATTAATAAAGCTTTGTCGCAAATATTTGATTCATATAAGTTCAATTAAAACATTAAACAAATATTAGAACATAAATTATTAATTCATTCCTCTCAAAAAAATATTAATTCATTCTCACTTATCACATTAAACAACATACAAACTTATAACATAAACTAAACTTAGAACAACAAAAACTACAACTTAAAATACACCACATAAACTACTAATTGAAACTAAACATAAACGAAGTAGTATTATTGTTGAGTGCCACTAGCCAAAAAATAATTGCACGGCGGCCTGTAAACTTCTTGCCAGGGCCATAGTTGATCCTTGTACGCCTCTTCACCGGGTGTTAGCGGGCTACCCTTTGATAGCAAAGCTTACACCAAGTGCACTTTCATCTTCTTTTGTTCCATATCCATCCGCTCGCGCTCTAGCCTTTCCTCCATTTCAACTTGTCTCTGCTTTCTCATTTCCTTTTGAAGTTCGAGTTCGTACTTCTTCTCTTTTAGACTCAATTCATTTTTGCGTTGGTCGTTGTGTACCTTCAGCTGCTCACCAACGAACCCTTCCTCATCAATTGTTGCTTTGCCCTTATTAGGCTTCGCCTTAGCTTTTTTAACACCCTTAGAGCNCAAACTTATAACATAAACTAAACTTAGAACAACAAAAACTACAACTTAAAATACACCACATAAACTACTAATTGAAACTAAACATAAACGAAGTAGTATTATTGTTGAGTGCCACTAGCCAAAAAATAATTGCACGGCGGCCTGTAAACTTCTTGCCAGGGCCATAGTTGATCCTTGTACGCCTCTTCACCGGGTGTTAGCGGGCTACCCTTTGATAGCAAAGCTTACACCAAGTGCACTTTCATCTTCTTTTGTTCCATATCCATCCGCTCGCGCTCTAGCCTTTCCTCCATTTCAACTTGTCTCTGCTTTCTCATTTCCTTTTGAAGTTCGAGTTCGTACTTCTTCTCTTTTAGACTCAATTCATTTTTGCGTTGGTCGTTGTGTACCTTCAGCTGCTCACCAACGAACCCTTCCTCATCAATTGTTGCTTTGCCCTTATTAGGCTTCGCCTTAGCTTTTTTAACACCCTTAGAGCRAGGTATTCCCCCCGAAGAGTAGCCAAGTGCASCAACTTCACCTTGAACATCACCTTCAGTCCTTGACCTCTTCCTACTACCGCTACTTCCATCATCATCAGCAACACAAGCAACTCTCTCTTCTTTCGACAATGCCCATCTCAATTTCTCCCTGAACTTTGGGTCTTTTTTAACCATTTCCAACCATGTTGACAAGTGAAGTTATGTGGTTTTGGCTTAGAAGACATGGAGAATAAAACACTTGCCTTTTGAAGACGGTCGACTTCATTAAGACCGTTTCCATCGCATTTCCGGCCTTGTCGTATGCAGCACCCATTGCAGTAATTCACTTCCCATCCTTGGCATTCCAAACTCGTCATCTCTCTTGGTGGAAGGACGTACATGGGGCTTCTCGGATTGTGCTTGATTATTCCAAGCAGCGGACACCTTTCTCCATAGATCCGCCACCTTTTGRTTTGTACCTACCATAGCATCTTCACTGTATTGCAAGTACAACGCAATAAGGATTGTATCCTCCGCAACTGACCAATTATGGGTGGCCCTTGCGGGGGTTCGGTTTTCAAAAACATGGATTACTAGAAATGGTGGAGGGTATTGCGGTGTCTCATCCGGAACATTTTCATCCAGATCCTCCTCATAGATCRTGTTGGGAGTTACTCCCTTGATACATATGAGGAGAGTTTTCTTGGGAGCCATAATAGGGGGAAGGATTTTGCGACAACGTCATTCCTCGAGCTTGAAGCATTGCTTGAAACTTAGGATGATCCAGAAGTGCATCATTGAAATCATCCAGATTTATTGTAAAGTTGGGGTTGTTGGGATCCATTTATGTAAAGTAATTAAGCATAAAAATCTCTCAAAAATATAGAACCTTTAATAATAAAACTACTAGTGGTAGAGTATTTATTATATTCCTAGGCCTCAACAATCAGCTTAACCTTTTGGTTGAGATGGTYCGGTTAACATGGTATCAGAGCCAAYGTGACACTGAGGTCACGRGTTCGAATCTCACCTCTCTCTCCTTCTAAGTGGAATTAATTCGCGCYAGGTATGAGTGGGCCTGTGTTGCGTCCACATTTCAAGCCCAAAGGGCCTTTCATGTGAGGGGGAGTGTTAGAGTATATATTATATTCCTGGGCCTCAACCATCAGTTTAAACTTTTGGTTGAGATGGTCCGGTTAACRACTAGTAAGTAAAATAATAACAACAGGCTAACAATATCGTCAAAATTTAAACTATCATTTCACAAGAACAGCAACAACTATAACAAATATCAATGTAAATAGTTCTTCATTTTTTTGTTGTTAAAATTTTAACAAAATACAAATTTTAACACAACTAATTAATAATAAACAAAAACAAGAACACAATTAATAATACTAAAATAAATAAATATTGTTATAATAAATTTCAGATAACATAAAATTAGTTAAGGAAGAAAATTACCTTGCAATTGGAATCAATTAAGAGCAAAATAAGAAGATATAGAGAATTTTTTAATTTTCAAAGTGTGTGGAAATATAGCAAAATGGGTGTCTATTTATAGAGGATGAAAAAATATGACCGTTGGTGTTTTTTTTAAAAAAATAAAATTTAACGGTCGAATTGGGTATATACGAATATAGCCGTTGCAATTTACAGGAAAAAATCGATTGGTTGGATCCTGCACCAATCCAGTGTCGCGCCCCAATTGGGCCGACTGACGCTACTGGCAGGGAGTCTAGTTATATTTTTTGGCTTTCTGAAGTACCAAACGACGCGTTTTGCGTTTTCGAATTGCAAAAGGCAAAAAAAAAAGTTGCAAGCTTCATGCGTGGTCCCACCATTCACTGTTTGTTCTCTCTTTGCTCAAATTCTCATCATTTCTTCGAGCACTCATTCTTAAGCAAATTTAGCTCATTGTTATGGATGACAATTTGGATCTAAATGCTCAATTTTCACATTGAGCAAATAATGCTCATTATAGTGAGTGCTCTTATACCAATTTTATTTTTGTGTTTTTGGTTTTTTCACTAGTTTTGCAATGTATTACAGTACAATTATTTCCTTATTTTATTTAAATTCTACATTTTAAGTATATGGTTTAAAGAGTATTTACATTTAGAAATATTTGTACATCATCTATCTATCCAAAATGAATCAGATAACACGAATGTATTAAATCATTTAAAAATCAAATCAAATCAAATAATTTTTTTATATTGGTACGAAGTTCCCAACATCTATCATCTCGGTATGAATATTCATATATTCCCTCTGTTTCGCAACTCTTTCTTTTTTTCGTTCGTAACAAAATTCTCGCAACTTTTGTACAGTTGTACTTCTATCATATTTCGGTAATTTGTAATTAATGAAGTTACCTTTTTACCCTTATTAATATTCCTAACCAATATCTAATCAACAACTATAAAATCATAATTTATTCTACTCCTCTTAATGATTCCCAATTTTTACTACCTCCCAACTACCCCAATCAAATTAACCTACCCATTTTCATTTCTCACCCCCAAATTAGAACCCCAGATTTCTCCCAATTCAAATTTCATTTCTATCTCTCACTTTCGACAAAACCCTAGTCTCTCTTTCTCTCTTCAAAATTCTCTCTTTTTCTTCGCAATCCACAATCATTTCCTCACTTGACTCGTTTCGTGTTTAATTCAACTCAAAGTCTAATTTTTCCTTAGATCTCATCTTTGTCGTCTCTATTTGAGTCTTTTTTGGTTTTGTCGAAAACCCTAATTTTCAAGGTGTTTTAGCCAGTGCTGATCTTCGCCATTTGGTGGTTGCTTTACCATAATTGCGAAGCGAAGAAGGAGCCAAAGAGGTGTTGAATTTCTTTCTTGAACTATTTCGTTTGGGTGTTCCTCAAACGCTCTTGTATTTTTTGTGTTTTGGAGGAGCAGCGATTTGATTGAGTTTCGAAGTGCCCAAGTTTTATGCGAGACTAAGAACAGTGTGTCGATGAGTTGTCTAGGATGAACCTCTAGGTTCAGATGGGAAGAGGAGAGAGGATAAGGGGGTGTGTTGGAGAAGGGTAAGGAATGACGAGAAGGGTAAGCGGAGAAAGGGTATGGCGATCAAATAAGACAAGATAGAGGAAGGTGGGAAAGACTATAGCCTATTGTCTTCCAGCTATTGGAGGGAGGAGATGGAGATGGCTAGAGAGACTGTTGAGAATGCTAAGAGGGTGACCATTACTAAAGGTAAACAGGAGGGTGGCTGAAGAGAGGGGAAAAGCTGAGAACATGAATATGGCCTGGTTGAGGGAGTAGTTGGAAGGGAATTCCATGGAATCGGGGTTTCAAATTGGAGCTCCTTCAACTCCATTGATGACAATGAAGAGGTGTCCAGTTAGCTCAAAGAAGGGGAGACTACTCCTCTTGCTAAATTATTGGGAGTGTGCGGTGATGAGTTGCTGTCCCGATCCTTCTATGTATATATGATCATTCCTGGTGAGAGTTTAGTCCAAGGTGCCATGTCTAATGTAGATATGCAAAGGGCCAACCACTTTTTTCTTGACTTGATGGAGCACTTGTCACCTTCTCCCATTTGTTTCAGAAGAATTCCGATGAGCAATCTTTGCCACTAACCCTCTTGCTTGCTTCCTCCCTAACAATGGGTCATTGTCACCAATGTGTGCCTTTTCATATCCCGTTGAATTAAAATATCCTTAGGCATTCACTTTGGCCATTTCTCTCTAATGGATGACAGTACATTGTTTATCATCATTTTCCTGGYCACACCTTGGTTCACACAGTTGCAAACCTTGGTCTCAAGAGTCCTTRCATTCATGTTTTTACTGATCCTCGTACCCTCTCCTATTACACAAAAGAAAAACAGTCCCAACTTCTCATCAAACAAGCAATGCCCATCTTCATCATACATTGGCCTACAAGTCACACCCATGAACATAACTTTCATTGAGAAGTTCTTGTTCTTAGTGATTTTGTATGGTCTGCCTCTTTGGGTAACATGTAGAACCTTCTAGTTCGAGGGTTGAAGTAAAACCGCTTCTCATCAATATGCAGTTCTTTGCATGTCCACAAATCTGGGTCTCTGTCCAACATAAGCAGGTTCAATAAGTGAAAGAACGCACTTCATTCTTTGAATCTTGTTGACATTAGATACATGTGTGTGTGTGTGTGTGTGCGCCCTTATTTTCCCTGATTAATGAGTCTGTGGATATGTGAGTGTGACACATTCAACGCATGAGCATAAGCCCTTAAAGTACCCCTGAGATTAAGATGGAACTGAGGCTAATCCCGAGTTCTCATACCTTTGTGGTTTGCATGCTCTTCCTTTCTTTTTATTTATGACATCTGACATTTCACCTTTTAAAATTGCATACTTGGCTACTTCCCACAATCTGTCAAYTGTTGACTTATGTACCCCAAATTGATTTGTAACCTTTGTTAAAGCCCCATAGGGCACCTTGCCCCCAATTTGCATCTCAGACAGTGTGTAGATTATGTWATCYTTTTGTTTTTGTGGTAAATCTTTCCCATTGCCATTGCTGAGATGTAGATGAAGTCACTAATCTTTCTTCAAGTAACAACTAATCAATGGAAAAGAAACCATCATCAAAGCCATCCTCCATTTTGCATAGTAGGAGACAAAAATGAAGAAAGTTGCTGAGAAGGCTTAATTTTTTTGGACAAAATATGTGATTACTCTGATTAGTTGAGGTTTCAATTCGATTAGTTAGGTGTAGATTGCGAGAATATGAATTATATGATAATTTGATGATTATGAAACTTTTCGGATGATGAAACAATTGTTGCTGATGTTGTAAAGTTTAATGATGTTATGAGTTTGATATATATATATATATATATATATATATATATATGTATATATATATATATATATATGACAATAATTAAAGTGTTTAGTCCATAAACAACCAACAAGTGAGCATATGTGTTGTCCCACATTAAAATTAAGGGGGAGTGTTGTAGTGATAAATCTCACATTGAAATAAATTCAAGAGTTGATATCACATTAAAAGGCTAAGGGGCTACTCCCCTTATTGCCATATGATTTTGAGGTGGAACATCTTTGGTCTTGCGATGTGGACTTGTACTCCTCGTGGCGGGCGCGGCCCAGACCCGTTTGACATGGTATTAGAGCCCAGGTTGGATGTAATTGATCTAGGCCAACTTACGGACAACTCACATGTGAGGGGAGTGTTGAACCCATGAACAACCCACATGTGAATATGTGTTGTGCCACATTAAAATTAAGGGGAGTGTTTTGGTGATAAATCTCACATTGAAAGAATTCGAGAGTTGACACCACATTAAAAGGATAAGGGGCTACTCCCCTTATTGCCATATGATTTTGAGGTGGAAACTTCTTAGTCTTGCGATGTGGACTTGCACTCCTCGTGACTGGCGTGACCCAAGTCCATTTGACAAAAAGTAATTTTGAATGAAAATCGGAAAAAATATTTTGGAGGGAGTTTCAATATTGCCATGAAAATCCCACCACTGCTTCACGTGGAGAATGAAAAAGGAGACCAAAGTGATATTTTTTTTTCTTATTCAAACAAACTTTCCTTTCAATATCAAACACAAATCACTCTATTTTTCTCTTTTACTTTGCACCTAATATACTTTAATTAGTATGGCCCGTGCAATGCACGAGTTCACTTTGTAATTGAAATTGATTTTTAATGTGTGAAGTAATCATAGGTATACAATGATGAATATATCAAGATAACATAACAAAAGGATTAAATATATTTTAATGAAAATTGAGTTTTCTATGATGTTACATATCAAAAAATTATATCTATCCACCCGGCGGATGAGACAAATTGATTGAATAATAATTGTTGTGTTTTCTTGAAAAAAATAAAAATAAAACATGGAGTAGAAGAACTTAACAAAACAATATTGTCTTTTAACTATCACAAAGAATATTCAAAAAAAAAACAATACATAAAGAATATTGAATGATTTTTTTTGTCACATTCCATTATAAGTACAAAAGAATTTTATAAAAAAATGAAGATATCAAGTGACGTCGATTAAATGGTAATTTCCTCTATTATGAATTACTCTGTATAAAATCATATAAAACCAAAAAGGTGAAAGGAACAGTGTAATGTCACATGTCATATTAAAAAAAAAGAAAAGATGAAGATCATATGTGTTTTAATTCCGTTCAATTTATTTCACTAAAAGTATTGAGTAGATTTTTTTATTAGAAAAAAATTAAAAGGAAAGAAAAAAACATAAGGGAAAATAGAAGGGAAAAATGTTAATTATAGGAAAATATTTTAAAAAATAATAGAAAGGAAAATAAAAATAAAATATTTTATAGCAAAAAAAAAAAGAAAAAAAAGTAAAAGGTAAAAGTAAAGAAATTAAAGAAAAATTAGGAAATTGCACATGAAAAAATAAGGCAACCCCCCCCCCAAAAAAATAAGAGGGAATGGAAAAAAGGGAAAAAATAAAGAAATTTTTTACACAAAAAAAAGAAACAATTAGAGGGTAAAAAAGGAATTAAAGAAGATAAAAAAATAGGTATTCTATGTGTCAAAAATATAGGCAAAAACTAAAGTCATAAAAATATAAGAAATTTAAAGGAACCTTTTCATTAAAAAAATTGTATTAACAGAATCATGTATTTTTGAGATATTTTTTAAAAATTTCAATTGATTTACTTTGATTTTGTAATAGTTAGATGTATATAAGTATACAATGATGAAAAAACATGGGAACAATAACATATACTCGGAGTAAATCATTAACTAAAAATCAAGTTTTAATTTCTATGCAAAATTACTACTCGTACAATATTTTTCACGAAATATGGTATACTTGGCAAAAACAAACCAGACCCAATTCGACCTAGAAACTGACCTGGGAAAGTTGGATCATGAACAAAGAAATATAAATAACTCGTTACCCGCAACTCATTTCATAATAGTTGGGCTCAAACCCGACCCGTTGAGTATAATTTGCAAACATTGAAAAAAAAAAGGCGTCACAAAAAAACTTGACAAATCAACTGCCTTTTCAAAAACTTTGGGTCTTGAACAAAGAAATTCGAGTCGTTACACGGAAAAAATGACCGAACATGGATAGACCGAAAACTGACATTAACCGACCGATTTGCCAGGTGTAATGGTAATCGAATTTTTGGAAGTTATTTTAACAACTAAAATTACTCGGAGTAAATCATTTAACTAAAATCAAGTTTTAATTCTATGCAAAATTACTACTCGTACAATATTTTTACGAAATATGGTAATACTTGCAAAAACAACCAGACCCAATTTCGACCTAGAAACTGACCTGGAAGAGTTGGATCATGAACAAAGAAATATAAACAACTCTTACCCGCAAACTCATTCATAAATAGGTTGGGTCAAACCCGACCCGTTTGAGTATAACTTCTGAAACATTGAAAGAAAAAGCGCTCACAAAAAACTTGACCAATCAACTGACCTGTTACCAAAAACTTTGGTCTTTGAACAAAGAAATTCGAGCGTTACCGAAAAAAATGACGAATGGATAGAACCGAAACATGACAATTAACCGACGATTTCCGCAGGTTAATGTAATCGAAATTTTGGAGTTATATTTTTCATGTATAAAACAAAATTGTTTTAACACAATTTTTATTACCTTCACATAATTATTACTCATCTAATCAAGGGAAAAAACTATAGTATTTTACAAAGTATACATATCAAAATTTAGATAGAGACTGGGTTGTTATTATCTATGTTAAGAACTATACAGTGATTCCTTTTTAAAAATAATTTAATACATGAAATTACCAATAAAGTTGTAAGAATATAAATAATCTTACGCAGATACATGTTTACATATAAACAATAGGTTATAAACGAAAAATACACCTATCATGCGAAATCGTTTTAAGTTTGAACTCATCATGTGCGGAAATGTTGCACAAAACAAATATAGGGACATGTATGTTCGCGAAATGTTGCATGCAAAAATAAATAGAATAGGACATGTATTTTTTGTATTAATAAAAGTTTTTTTTTTTTTGAAATGTTATGAAGTGACAAGTGTCACAATTGTAAGTCAAAACCAAGTTTTGAATATTTATATGATATAGATATAGATATATAGATATAGTAGAGGTGATCAAACAAGCCCGGCCCGGGGCTAGGCCCGACCCGCCCGAAATCGGTCGGCCGGGCCCGATCCGATTTCCCGAACTTTGGTGGGCTTTGGTTATCACTTTTTGTGCTTTTTTAGTTATTTTTGGCCGGCCGAAAAAGTCCGAAAGCCCGCCAAGCGCTCAATTTTTTGGCTTTGGGCAACATATTAGGCCCGATTCCAAGCCCAGCCCGTCCGCCGATTAAGGGTCTAATTTTGACATGACAGTCGACAGACGACCGGCGCCATGTATCTAAGGAATATAAATAGATTATAGATATAGATATAGATGTATTTAGAAAATTAACAAAAACTAATTCAAGAGTTGCGAGAATTTTGGACGGGGAGAGTAATTTGCCTTTTGCATTCCTATACTTTGGAGTTTGGACCATATGGGTCGTAAGACTCCGAGGTTGGATAAAAAACTAACAACAGTTGRGATAATAAGGTCACTAACCTTTTCCACTTTAACCTTTATAAATAAAATATACATTTTTTTTACCTACCAAAGCATTATATCTTTATTTTAAATGAGAAAATATTATTAAAAAAGTGTTAGTGACTTCATTGTCCCAACGTCAGTTAGGTACTAACAATTCCTCTRAGACTCMTAAGTCCTAACAAGAGATTTGTTGTTCACTTGTTCACGAAACAACAAAGCAAAACGTTATTCCTAAAAAAAGAAATAGAAAGTGAAACGTTACGTGAACCATTCACGTGGCATGCACGGGAAAGAAGGCACATTTTCCCCCATCTTCTTCTCGAACTCTAAATACCGTTCAATGCCCGATTGCCCGTATTTCTAACGATCTCATCATTAATTAATGGAATGGAAGTCATTTTCAATCTTCCATTATTGTAGGAAAAAAGGGGAAAAAATCTGGTAAATTTGGAAGTATTCAATCACTTTTAACAGACTCACTTCCAGAAGTAGTGACATACTTTTCACTTTTCATATGCGTCGACAAATAATCTCACTCCTCCAATTTTCATGGATGCTACCGTTATTCTCCCATCTCATCATCACTCATCTTTGATGCACAGAATGTTGCATTCTTCTTCCATTTCCTCTGTTTCTCTCTTCAATCGCACTTCTCTTTCATTTGCCGCCACTCCTTTTTCTCTCSGGTAATTTCTTCATTATACTTTTATATGGATACCGTTTTTAATTCTTCATGCTTACTGTGGTTTAATTTTGATTTCTTTTTTGGGTTATGTTTTTTGATGTTACATGATTATCATAATTTGTCACTTTGACACGTTTTCTTTGTTATCAATTGGTTTTGCAATGTACAGTATATTGGTTTCATAGCTCGGATTGCTATTATATTTTTGGCATTTTATTTTTAACTTTTGTGTTTGATCACTGTAAATTTTGGAGGAGGATAAAGGTTGATGATTTGGGTTGATTGCACTTTAAGTTGGATATGTGAATGCCCATTTTGGTTTTGGTGTTATTTGATTGGGATAAGAATCTGAAATTTTGAACTGTTKTTTTTTTTTTTTTTGACATTTGCTTTTGTAGTACCTTTGAGGTTTTGGGTGTTTAAGATCACATCACATCTTGCATATTTGCAATGAGTTGTTCCAGTTGTCACAACTGATGAATTTTGGTGAAGGCAGTAGTTTTGAAGGAAATTATTTGTTTTGAGGGGAAAAAAAAATAAAAAATCTTGGAAGGCCAGTGTTCTCTTGAGTGATAGAAATGCTACTTTGGTGGTAGTGTAGTCATTGAAAGAAATCTTCTTGTCAATGCCTTTGCATGGCCTTTTGTAATGCATTTAGTTAGGCTAAGTGATAAAGTTTTAGTGACCTTATGGTACATTTTAGCCGGCATTGCGTCTTTGAATTTTTTAKTAAGTCTTGGATGAGCTAGTGGGACTAAGGATTAACTAAGGAGAATGCTTGGATGAGGATTGCAATGTTTGAAAATTACCCCTCCCAATGATAGGTGAGTTTGTTTGTACATCAAAATGCCATATTATTTCCACATACAATTCTTATGATAACTCATTTGTTGAGAATGTCACTTGAGACTGGAATATCTTTTCCTAAATGTAAATATATGATCTGTTACAACAATTTGAATGGAATAATGAACTATGTGGAATAATTGTAATAGAAACAGAACACAGTCAAGTGTGAAAGGATCATGCAGTCTTCAGCAACAAATCACCAAGGTAGGGACTTTTTCAAATGTAAAGAGTGTGTAACGTTATATCCTTCTTCRTCATATTGTAAAGGTCACGTTTAACTATTTTGGCATAGGTTAGACAGGGAGGAGCACTAATGTTTCTATGAGTGCCAATAATCAGGGTACGCAAGAACGTGTAATTGAGGTAAATCTTATCARATTGAACATATGATTTGGTTGGAGTGTATAGCTAATCAAATAAAAAGGGATTCTTTTCTTTTACTATGAAAGATGAAATGTTTTCATATTCAATCTGTTGTTCAAATAAAGTGTAACAATGTTTTATATTTCCAATTTATAGTACTGGGTTTAAACTTGAAACCATTGAGGTGTTTCTCCTCGGTTGTGTAGTGATATTATGATAATTTGGTGAACTTTGTATTCATGTTTCCTTTGGCCCTTGCTAAGTAGATTTATTTTACTCCCTCCGTAATGAAAAACTTTCAAAAAATGGATTAAGGCTCCTAAGATTCCAAAATAAGCTAATGAATAATTAGTGTACAATTTATTGTTGTGGTCCCTTTAAGAAAAAAAGGAGGGAAAAAAAAGTAGTGAAGCAGACAAAAAAGTTGTGGTCCCTTCCAAGATAAGTGTGTAGATTGAATTTTGATTAGGAAGTTAAAAGGGGGTAATATGGTAATTTTGGCATTAAAAAGTGACAAAATAAAGAAAGTTGTATAATTGTTGAAAGTTTTTTGTTACACCCAAAAAAGGAAAATATTGAAAGTTTTTTGTTACGGAGGGAGTAAGTTTCTAAAAACTGGCTAGAAACTTAGAGTAATCTTCTTGTTTACCACCAAGACTTTTGGAGCTGTAAGGTTAGATTGACATGCATCACATAGTACATGTTTTTATTACTTATTTTCAAACAAACAAATCCCTCTACTTATGAGTGACTACAAGATTGGTTACCTCTTATTACTGGTGATTGAATACTATGTCTTTCAATTAATTCTCTATATAGTTGAAGAAATCTTTCCTTAAATTAATCTTGGAAGTGATCTGAATTAGTCACCATAATACTAATGCTCCAATTTGTTCATCATGTAATTTTTTTTTTTTTTTTTCCCCTTTGAAAGGAAGAAGCTATGAGCATGTCGAAGAGGCGAAGCATTCAAACTCCTGCCTGGCCAAGCATTTCTTTTGGAGTATCGGAGATTAAAATGGAATTAATTTTTCAATCTTTTCACAACATGCAAGCTCAGTAACTCTTTGCTTCTTGCTTCCTCCTGTAGGCTGGTGAATATGCATCTCTTTTTTTATTGTCAAAGAAATATGCATTTATTGTTTTAACATTGATTTCTTCCATACATGAACTCCAACTAGTGTTATATTTATATGTGTTCTGGTCCTTGATCAACAGATTTTATCATATTCAATTTTAATTTTGGATGAGTAATGTGAGTGTTAGATTTTGTTCCAATAAAGGCAGTTTTTGGAGTTTTTTATGTTCATTTTGTTTTTCAGGAAGGAAAATTTCACTGTGTATTGTGCTATTTGTGTTCTTTAGCAATATATTTTTGGCTATTTCCATTTCCTTAGTAGGAAGACCCATATCTAGAGTAGGTAGTACATTAGTACATACTAAATAGTAGCCTTTGTATTTTTATCTATGTCCAATGATGATTGCTGAACATGGTAATCRTTTTTTTAGGAAGGATTCTGATGCAGGAAATGAAGAGTTTGTGGAACTACAGCTGGATCCGAGTTTGAATAGAACCGGAGATATATGGCATATATGTATACAGGTAAGCTGTAATTGCCTCTGGCATGCTGTTGTTGTTCTGTTCGTGCCAATAATTATTTACCTTTTGCATGATTGTTTTGGGTCTAGAGCAACTATATTGAGAAAACGGTGTAAGGGTCTTTACGTTCCATGCCAGGTGATGCTATGTACTGTTTTTTTTTTTAAAAAAAAAATCTTGGTTGGTGACCGAGGGGGTTGATAACTCAATTCTTGAATCATGTTTAATAATGTATATCTATCGTAAAAAAGACCCTCAGCATATTGCTTCATAATTGTGTCACCGCCTTGCTTCCTTTGACTAATGCATCTGCTATAGATGAAGATCTTGGKWAACAGACTATCCTGCTTAGAAAATTTGACGCAATTTGAGTTGTTCAGGATTATATTAAAAAAGAACAGCAAGGTTTGGTAAGTCACTAAACTAAATCTTGCTTAATCTGAAAACAAGTAACTTCGTTGAGTTTGAAGGGTTTATATACTCTTCAATCAATCTTTCATAGCCTTAGTCCCATAAGTGGGGTCGGCTAACATGAACCAAAAGTGATTATTCCGGGAGTTCATCTACATATATTTTCCTCCACCCTCTATGATCAAGGGCCACATTCTATTGTAAATCCATCTACTTCAAATCCTTTCTAACTCCTTTCTTAATTGTTTAAGCCATTTCAGATTGATGCTGGATCTAATGGCAGGAGTTCRCTCCATTGATCTTCTAATGATCAAGAGGCATATTGAGTTTGTTAAAAGTTCAAACTTGTTTCAAGTATTGGTGTAGCTAGAAGCCTAGAACAGATCTCATGGAGATATACTTTAGGTTGCCTTTATAACTATATCATGTGTGTTAGTACTAGATATTGCTGATAGATCTCCTTGGTTTTGACAAGTAATTTGAGAAGGGAAAACCTCAGTAAGTAGGCTTTTTTTTTCTTGCCTTTTCATTTTCGATATCCTAATTTTCAACTTCAACTTGCACTTGAATACTGCTATCTGTGTCTGCATTGTTAATTGTGATGCAACCAAATTCTAATTTTTCCATTTGTTTAACAAATTTATTTTATTTTTTCCCTTGCTAAAAAATCCACTATTGGCTCAGGATTTGCCGCGAAGTGGTGTTCTCTATGGTTACCGCATTGATGGTCCACAAGATTGGCAACAAGGGCATCGATTTGATAGCAGTATTGTTCTGATCGATCCCTATGCCAAATTCATTGAAGGTCGCCGACTGTTTGGAGATCTTAACAATAAGCTCTCTAAATTCTTGGGGACATATGATTTTGAGGGTCCCTCCTTTGATTGGGAAAATGATTCACATCCAAGCATACCAGAGGTACAATAAGCTTGTTTCTTTTAAAATTTGCACTTSTTTAAATCATAGATGAACATAAAAATTGCKTAGATGATCGATCTCTTCAGTAGTAAATGTTAAAAATTGCTTAGATGATAGATCTCTTCAATAGTAAATGTTAGATATCTGTTTCATCACTCTGTGTTCATGTAAAAGTTCTCTTTCACTTTCTTTTAATGGGATATTTTTTCCCTATCTATTGTTATCATGGAGGTGGTATTTTGTCCTACTTTTATAATGTTATTGCATTATATCTATTGCAGAAAGATCTTGTTATATATGAAATGAATGTTCGTGCATTTACTGTTGACGAGTCGAGTGGGATTGATGCAAATATACGTGGAAGCTATCTTGGTGTTATTGAGAAGGTGATTTTGAATACTACACATATATAATTTATAGTAKTATTTATTGTCAACATTACAACAAACTTGTTGGCAGAATTTCTTRATGTCAGAATGTTAGATTACACCTAACCAAATTAATAAATTACTTCCTCCGTTTTTTATTACTCAGTGCACTTTGCCACTTTCTATTTAGGTAAGTTTACAATTAATTGCTACACTTCTATTTTGGACAATAAACTCTCTAATTGTTCTCCTGTCACATGGGTCCCCCTTTCTCTCTCTCTCTCTCTCTCTCTCTCTCTCTCTCTCTTTCCTCTCCAAAATTTTTCTAGGAGTCCGCAAAAGGAGAAGTGTAGCGAGTGAATAAAAACAGAGGAAGTATAATAGCTTGAGTTTGAGTTTCTTTTACTTCGATAATATTCCTTTTTCATATCTTAGAAACTGATTGATGTGTTTGTAAATAATTTGAAGATTCCACATCTTGTGGAGCTTGGCATCAATGCCGTGGAATTGCTTCCAGTCTTTGAGTTTGATGAGATGGAGTTGCAAAGGCGCCCCAATCCAAGAGACCACATGGTGTGTTGGAACTTTCTTCTCTGTAAAATTTATGTGAACCACATTTTGTTAGTTGCTTCCACAAGTGGAGAGGAGAAGTTTTATTGCTTTGAAATACCTCATGCATCTCTTTACCTTCAATGTATGATGGATGAGGTCAGAGTTGTTTAGGTAATAGGTATTATAAAATAGTGATGAAGAGTCTTTTATCAGTAGTTTTAGTATTTGTAAGAATCTTTCTTTTGTAAATAATTTTTGGTTAACGACTAAGTTTGTATGCTACACAATTCTCATTTAGTTATCAGTATGTTTTGTTTCTTATTGTTATGGTTTATAGATATGCGGACTRATACTAATGGTTTGAATTTTGTGGTGCTGATAAATGGAAGATTAATACATGGGGCTATTCTACTATCAACTTCTTTGCACCTATGAGTCGCTATGCTAGCTGTGGTGGAGGACCTATTAATGCTGCGTTGGAGTTCAAGGAAATGGTTAAAGCTTTGCACCGTGCTGGAATAGAGGTTTGTTGTATCTTTGTAATAAWAATGTTTAATGTATTGAGTATTGACCTTTTTCATCATGGCACCCCAATATCCTTTTTTAAAAAAGGTTTTTCTCATTTATACCCCTAAACTTTTGGGTTTTCTCATTTGTGTCTGACCTTTTTGAAAATTCTCAACAATACCCCTCATTGTTAGTTTTTTTTAATGAGTTATACCCCTTCCTTCAATTGAGGGGAGGACAACTGATAAAAAAATAATGGGAGGGGTATAACTGATAAGAAAACCTAAAAATTCTGGGTATAAATAAGAAAAACTTTTAAAAAATAAAAAATCAATGTCATAAATTTCACGACTTAGTTGATATAACATTCTCCTTTTCACATTTTGTTTGGCCTTTGACTATGGTACCCATAGCATTACATGACAAGCATCGTACCCATTTCTATTTGCDTGGAGTCTTTTCATGTATACATAGGTTATGTAGTTCATATTTTGAATATGTGGATGTGGTAGACACGACCTTTTGGGAATCGAACCAACAACCATGTTTGGTATTTTTAAGTATCGAAAGTAAAGGAAACACACATGTTCTTTCAAGTTTTTAGCTAAATAATTGGGAATAACATGGCTTTAGCTCTTTTGAACTTTCATGAGCAATTCTTCGAAATGATTTGGATGCTTTTTTATTTTTCAGGTCATCTTGGATGTTGTATATAATCATACGAATGAGGCTGATGATAAATTCCCTTACACTACTTCTTTTCGTGGTATAGATAATAAGGTGAGTGATATACCCTTTTGTTTGTCTTTGATGCTATAAGAGTGGTAATCAAATAAGATTTCTAGAAATTGATTTATAATTGGCCAATAGGTGTTTCAATTTTTATTAAAAATTCCAAATTAAAATTCACTTGCATAAGATAAGTTTCGGGACATAAAGGGGTGCAAACGATGTTGTGGTGAAGTTGGACGGAWAGGATCTAGCCATTTGTGCGTGCTTTAAATATCTTGGGTCAATCATTGAAAAGAATGGAGAGGTAACCCATGACGGATTAAGTCGGGATGTCACGGGAGTGTTGTGTGATYGAAACATCCCTTAAAGTTGAAGGGGGTGCAAACCAATGTTGCTCTATGATACAAAATGTTAGGCTTTTAATAAGTTGCACATTTAAAAAGTAAGGGTCACACAAATGTAGATGTTGAGATGGATGTGSAGGAACACTGTAAGGGATAAAATTAGAAATGAAGCTATTTGGAGACATTGCCAACAAGTTAAGAGGAAATTGTTKCATTGGTTTGGGCATCTAAGACGGAGACCYAATGAGTACAGGTATGTAGAGTAGAAGAATGGGATAAAGGAGATTTCAAACAAAGTAGAGGGAAATCGAAATTAATGTGCTTGGAAGGAGTTAGAAATGATGCGAAGCAATTGGATTTGTAGGAGAATGAGGTATGTTCCTCGGTCGTAGGGGGTGGAGGAGGAAAATCTATTTGAATCAATCAATCAATCAGAGCCTTAATCCCATATGAGGGGTCGGCTAACATGAACCAAAAGTGATTATTCCTGGAGGTCATCGACATAGATTTTCCTCCTCCACTATCTACGATCGAGAGCCTCACTCTCTTGCAAATCCACCTGTTTCAGATCCTTTCTAACTCCTTCCCACCAAGTCATTTAAATGACTATCTTTTGGTTCATGTAGCCAACCCCACTTATGGGACTAAGTCTTTGATCGATTGATTTATGGAAGATAAGTTTTATCTTTCAAATAATATTTTGTATGTTTTTTGTCACATTAGGAAAAATTAAGAATACCCCTTTTGCAAGGATAAGATAAGCTTTTCAGCATCCTCACCTGCTTTYAGACTTATAAAATTATACTTTATCATAAGTAGGGTAAAAAATTCTTGAAATTTATTTCCGTTTCATTCTCTTGTGCAATTGATCTTCTTACATGGYTGAATCTTGACAAACCAAAGTTACTGAGGAATTGACCTGGCATGGGTATATGAGGTAAAAATAAGAGTTCGAGTCACATTGCCATGTCTCTTTGCTCTTATAGCTATGATCCTTTCTCTCTAACTTTAGGAAAGCAACCTTGTTTGCAATCACACTATGCATATTGGGTCTTGTATTTTAACACTCTAGTTCCCCCTTCATTCCCTTTATTGCTCCCATTTGGAATTGGCGAAGAGATTATGATAAGTGATTCTTTAGAAAGAAAAGTTGTTTAATGATTAAGGTTCTTTGGTTGATATACAAAGACTTTATGTTATTAAAGGACTATAAAAGTAAAAAAAGAAAAATGCAAAGAATCCAACCAATGAGATTGCAAATTAATATTAAAGTTGGATTGAAAAATGGATAGTCATAAATATGGTTCAATTACACCAAATTTTTTTAAGGTAATTTGTTATTTTGTGTGGGGTTAGTTTTAAAAAGATTACAAATGGAAACAACTTAAAAAAACCCAAATTCCAGAAATTGGAACAAATGCTCAAGAATGTAGCATGCATATGTCAAGTTATGATGCTGGGACGCAAGGTACAATACGTCTATCAAACAAGACTCCAACMTGATTCTGTTAATTTTCTATATATTAGCATATACAGCTTTAATTTAGCCAACATTGATCGTATTATACTAGGATTTCATAGGTTGCRTCCAAATTAAGTGAAGCAATATAGCTTTAATAGATATGAAGATCAATGGTAATTTCTAGCCCAATATTGTACTTATTGTCGTGTCGTCCTAAAGTTTCCAATGTTGTGTTAATTTTGAAAAATAAAGGAACAAACAATGGAATAAAAACAAAACAAAAATAAAATTGTTTGAGATAGAAAAATAGAACAAATTTTTCTATGTCAATCAAAGTTGTTGGACAATACAACTAAACAAGTATGTAATCATCTAGTATAAATTTTTGATTAAAGGAAAATGCRAGATTGTTCAAAAGTAGCAAAAATATGAATGATCATACCAATCAAATTACCAGTTAGACACTATGTATCAATATGTTGGGCCAAACCTTCTTGGCCATTCTCAGCTTTAAAAGTTTGTATTTAGTTTGTGACTTCATGTTTGTACACCTTTTGTAATCTATTTGCCTGTTATGGGTCTTCAGGTCTATTACATGATTGATGAGGATGGCAAGTTGATGAATTATTCAGGCTGTGGTAATTGTATTGWTGTCTTTTTCCTTACTTTCTTCATATTTTACGTTTTAGATAATAATGTACGTATTCCATATCTTTGCCATCTCGATATTGTAAAGTTATAGTATGAACAATTAAGCTTTATGTTACAGCCAGTTCATTAAAACATAAATACTTTGCACACTTCCTTGAGTAAGATTTGTTCTTTAGATATATATTTTACATGTCTGCTTTAAGTAAATTGCTTTAACATCATTACAGCAATGTGCAATGTTCTGTGCAGTGTATGACTTAATTTTTACTTATGTGTTAAACTTGACATATTTTTGAATTCAGGTTTCTCATCGCTCAGTTTTTCCCACTTTTTGTATATATTTTCCCCTTAGTAGTCTTGTTATGAAGTTCATTATATCTAGGAAGATAGTCTCCTGCTTGTATTACTATGGTGAGAATGGTGTATGTTCAGTACAACATCAACACAAATGCCGACAATTGTCAATTGATGATAAATTGTTTTGTTCGTGTATATATAATTATGTACGTGGCCTCCTGTTATCATTTTCTGCTGTCTCCATTGGTTTTGAGTCATTTTTATGGTTTCCTCATCTATTACTTTGTGGTTCAAGAAAGTGTTTGCTCCCTTCTTTTCGTCAATTTTTCTTCAACTTTTTCTTCCTTCTTTTTTTTTTTTTTTTTTTTTTTTCTGCAGGAAACACATTAAACTGTAATCATCCTGTGGTCATGGAGCTCATTCTTGACAGCTTGAGACACTGGTATATGAATACTCAGTTTTTTATACATATGACTTAAGTTAATAGGTTTGTTTTAATACTTTTTATGGAACGGTGCATACTCATTCAGCCATTCCCACACACAGAAACACACTTTCGTGTATCTGCATGCATAGGGATTGATATAATGGGATGCAAGAGGAGACATGTTTGTGTGCAGGGGTGTAACATGTGCTTTTGGTGTAGATACAACATGCAGCAATCATCTCCTGAGTGAAAAAGTGATTGGTTTTTGTTGCGATTGCCTTGCTTTCCGCTTTGTAAAAATGTAGCACAATTGGTTCTAGGCGGTTAATAAAGATCAGAGAAATTTAAAGGGAACAATTAGGAGTTTCTGGGGTCATGTTAACTTTTTCTTGCATGAAATATTCCCAGTAGAGTGRCAGCGCTGACGGGGAAATGGTAAAGGGAGAAGTTGCAATCTGGAGGCTAGCATTTCAGTAGAGGATAAGGTATCTAGACTGGACGAGGAGGTTTACAGGGAGGAAATTAGATCAATGGYTATGATTTTGTCTTTCTTTAATTTTACTTTTAACAAGGTTCTTCCATATTTGGTCTCTAACTTTTATGGACAATTGTTTTGTGTCGAAATGTTTGTTTGAGGCTTGATAAGTTCTATGATAACTTTTGCTAGATCTGCTAGTYAGTAGTGACTAGGGATTAGGTGTATAGAAATTTTAATAGTAGTGAATATACAGCTGCACTCCAAAAWTTTTACCAATTATGATTAGAAGCATGTTGATTTGTAATTGTTGCATTTCTGATCTATTGTTCATCCGTAATTCCCTATGCTTGTTATGGAGTCCAAAAGTCRCTGATATTCAGCTTGAAGTTTTGTGCTATGCTTCTCCTTTGTCGGAATTTACACCTTAGTAATGATCATTGCATATTGAATTGAGAGCCTGTAGGATTTTGTTTGGTCTTAATTGCAATGGTAGTATTTGTGCTGCATACATCCAAACCTCCAACCCCACTCAAGGCCAGTTCCTCCCTTGAGGCGAGTAAYGTTGAAGTTTGATTGCTATCTTACCAATATTTWACTTTACTTCTATATCCTCTTAACCTCTAAATGATAAAATAATTCTGCCTTTGTCGTTTTCCATTTTCCTGTTCTCTAAGATGTTTGCAGCTTTTCATTTGTATTATAATAACCATTATATGGTTCATTTTTTTTTAATTAAAATGAAGGGTCAATGAGTACCATGTAGATGGCTTCCGCTTTGATCTTGCCAGTGTGCTATGTCGAGGAACTGATGGTCAGCCTCTTGATGCACCTCCTCTCGTGAGGGTAAGCTTTTGTACCAGGCTTCAGATAAAATTGTGCTTCAGAAATTAAAACTATTGTGAGTTATAGTGTTTTGTATGCTTAGTCATGACTCATGAGTACAATTATATAAGTAATACAACCCTATAGGGTTTTGCTGTTTTAATGCTTAGTTATGAGTTCAATTATACAAATCTAGACTAGGTTCTGCTGTTTTAAGGTACCACCAGAAATGCATTGGAAATTGCAYGTCTTCAATTATACTCACTGATCAGATGCTTTTGTGGTCTCAAGAAGAACTAAGACACCTAGTAAGCCCACGCCACTCCTCAAACCCACCCTTTTATCGATAAAATTCTAATACCAATTTATAGGTCATTCCGTTATTGTAACCAATTGTTTTTATCCAAATAATGAATCATTATGCACTGTTGGTACAACCTTAAATGTCAGATGATAACATCAGTGTAACATTTTAGGTTACTTATGATATCAATACTATATTAAATGCTATTCCATGATGTCAAATCTATTTTTGGTAGATTTGATTGTTTTCATAATGTGTGATATGGCTTAAAAGGGTATAGCTTAGTGAGAAATGTATAGAGCTCCAAATGAATGAGCATTGATTAAACTTAATTTATTCTGATTTTCTTTCCAAAACCTTTATCGGATATATGGATGTTCCATGAGGAGCATCATTAAAAGGATGATTTACCGTCTCTCTTTTCTGTCTTGTAAAATTCATAAGTGTAATGAGACTAGCAGCATTGTGATTACACAATAGCTAGTTTTGAAGTAGTCTGCCACTGTGACATTTGCTTTTCTTGATTGATACAAGGTTCAGTACCAATTTGATAGTCTTTTTTTCAGATTCTTATATTGATGTTGGATCTGTACAATTTATTGGGCTAATATTATACCTGGCAAATCGATCGTCAGGTCGTATCGGTTCGGTCAATGTTCGGTTTCGGCATTTACAGGTCGGTCATTTTCGGTAACGGGTCGAATTTCTTTGTTCATGACCCAATGTTTAGCGCCTTTTTTTTCTTTCGATGTTTTGTAAAAATGAGATCAATTATTAAGGTTCTTAGGATTAAAAGTGTATAATGTGACTAAACTAAGTAGAAATTATTCATTAAACCATATATTTGGTATGAATCTAATAAATATTATTATTTGTAAAAGATGGTTAGGCTTCAAAAGGTAAAAAATGTATAATTTGATCATATTCACTAGTAATTTTTTATCGAATACACCTTCTGCTTCTTTTTATTTGCAACAAGTGAACTTTTGCAATATTTACATTTATTACTTTGACTAATATTTGTGATTTGTACATAATTAAACACATTTATAAGTAATTATACTAGATAAATCGGTCAAATCGGTCGGTCAGGTCGGTAACAGGTCGGTTAGCATTCTAAAACAGGTTGACGGGTTCGGTCAAAAAACGGGTTTCGATCAAATCTTTGTTTCATGACCAACTTTTCCGGGTCGGTTTTCAGGTCAAAATTGGGTCGGGTTTGTTTTTGCCAGGTATAGCTAATTGCATGTCATTATGCAATTCTGCAATTTTTAGCAGTCTTTTTTCCTGATTTTTTTTTTCCATTTTAATCAATGGAGGCTTAAGTATGATTTTCAGCTTCCTGCCTCAATGTGCTAGACATATGCGTTATTATTTTTTATCTATTTATTCTTTGACGGAGCATTGGATTATTTGAATTATTATCAGTGAGGAGTATGAGGACTTTCAAAAGCCAGATTCTGTCATTGCTGAAGTTTGAAATGTTTTGGCATACCAGATGGTAAATTAGAGCTTGCTGATAATATCTAATCTGGAATTAATTATTGACTAAGAACTTGAATTTAATTTTGTTCTGGTAGTGGTGAAATTCCAATGTTTTTGCTGAACTTTATTTGTGAGATATTTTGAGTAGCCTTAATGAGTTAATGGAACATTTTAAAGTTTAAACACGAGTTTGCTAAACTTATTTTCCCTGTGCAATGCATGATGTCTTTTTTTGTGCCAGGCCATTGCAAAAGATGAAGTTCTATCAAAGTGTAAGATAATATCCGAGCCATGGGACTGTGGAGGCCTTTATCTTGTTGGACAATTTCCTAATTGGGATCGGTAGTCTCTTCCTATGCTTAGTTCGTCTTAATTTTTCTCATCTGATTTCAACTTTTTCGAGTTGTTTTTTATTCTTAGTATTTTCTTTACTAATCTAAATTTTTCTGACCTGATTTCAGCTGTGAATATTGAGTACCAAATCAGGTCAGAAAAATTTAAATTAGCTAAAAAAGTATCATTAAGTACCTAAACAGAATCCGGTCAGAAAAATMAGAATCAGGAAAAAATAGGTTCAACCTATTAAAGGAGCATTTAGCATTTTGCACCTAATCAGGTGTGAATATTTTTTAATAAGCACTGGAGTAATTAAATAAGTTGATCTGATTATAGCCTAAATCAGATGATAATGTTTTTTCCATAGTTAGGAAGATGTTAATTTGCTGTGTATAATTTTTTACAAGCAAAATTATGTGTGTGTATTTTAAATTGTCTAGAGAAAGTAGCCACTCAATTCATATTTTAAAGCTTAAATCTTTGCTGCTGTTTGCACCTAATTATTACTCTTTTGGGAACTCTTGGTATGTAGGTGGGCAGAATGGAATGGCAAGTATCGTGATGACGTGAGAAGATTTATAAAGGTAGAGCTTTTACTAGGCTTAGGCTTATGGAACTTGGGATTCTCTATGCTAAATTTTGTCTATTGTGGAGTTCATCTATAAGGTGGAAGAAGAGCATAATATGCAACTTACATATAATTTTTCTTTACTGATATTGACATAGTTTTTTCAATCTTATAGTCCCTTGTTTATTTTTGTTTGTCCCTTTTTCTATGCTAAAGAATATATTCTCCCTAACATCAACTACTAATTAAAATTGCAAAAGAGATAAACCAAGGGAAGTCACAAATGGGTAGCTTRGTGTATCTGCAAAAAGAAAAGAGGGCATACACTAGGGACTGAGGGAGTAATGTGCAATAGGATGAATTTTACAAGCACCTTTTATCCTCTGAATGTTTTATTTAATACATGGGAAAATGCTAAATGTAGCTCTAAGGGCTAAGAAGCTAAATAGAGGTATGTTTAGCAATTGATGTGTGAATTTGTCAAAAATTCCTAAATTTTTTTAAATTTTAGATAATTAATTAATGCTTAACGTTAGTCCTAAGGGCTACATTTTAATTTTGGTGGTACACCTCTTATGGTCTGCTGATATTAAAAGGCCAACATAGGCAAACTTGTGTCTTGTTAGCAGTTAGTAGTCTAATATGTGCTGTCTACAACAATTTTCAGTGATAGTTAACATTTGATGCATAATGCAGGGTGATTGTGGCTTGAAAGGAAGTTTTGCAACTCGCATATCAGGATCTGCTGACCTATACAGGGTATGAGCTATATGTCACATCAAATTCAAAACCTTAACTAGTTGCATTTTGTTTACTCGTGAGAAGTCCTCCACAGATTATTGTATTCATTATTTTTCTCAGTCTTTGATTTTTGAATATATTTTTTTTTAATTGTAAACCTGTAAACCTTTGCGTTTAAGTTCATGTAGTTGTATGTCTGCCAAGATTTACCTACAAAGTACCAATCATTTTATACGCTTTGATGTTTTTTTACCCTTTTCTAGGTTAACAAGCGGAAGCCATACCATAGCATTAACTTCATCATAGCTCATGACGGATTTACTTTGTATGACCTTGTTTCGTACAATGATAAGGTAGTATCTTATTGCTTATCATGGTGCTTGTCGGTAAGGGTTTTCACGCGTTTTGACTTTTTATGATTTTTGTTGTAGCATAATGAGGCAAATGGAGAAGGTGGCAACGATGGATGCAATGATAACTTTAGTTGGAATTGTGGCGTTGAAGGTGAGAATGACTTAACTACTCTCTCTCTCTCTCTCTCTCTCTCTCTCTCTCTCTCTCTCTCTCTAATGCAGCAAGCTCTTTGTTTTGCAATCGTTGTGGGAACCTAGCTCTTAACATATTGAAGTAATAGATAGCCCAACATATTTTGTACAATTTCACTATGCAATATTTGTAGWTACACAATTGTTTGGATTGCTTCTGAATTGATATTACACTAATTTTGTATTTTCCAAGGTCTATGATAATTACAACATCTACCAACAGCACATTGATTACTTATGTTGGTTTGGCTGAAAGACARCACTACAAATATAAAAGAGAGAAATTGAAGCCTTAATTCTAAATTTCAAATCCCTGGGTTTGGTTGCACAAACTTCTCTATATATCTTATGTATCATCCACCAAAATTCTTTACCTCAATTCCCCTTCATTAAGTGCTAAATGCTCCTTTAATAAGTTGAACCTAGGCTCTTTATGTCCTTTTCAAATCTTTCATTTTAAACCATCTAAGGTTTCCCTGTGCCTTTTAAAAATCCCCATAAGCCTAGCTTTCCACCTTCTTGTCACATGATCTTTTCTAATGTGTAGAACGGACATTAGTGTTGTAGTGCACTACCTAATTCTTTTACACGAGTGTGGGTATGCTACACTACAGTTGTGTAATATTCCTACCTCTACTAACCTTCTAATATCTCTTCATCTTTAGGCTTTAGCCAACTAGATGTAGCCATGTAGGTGCACCTCCACGTCTCAATCAGTTTCTTTCGCCACTTATCGATGAACAATTTATCACTGTGATACCCTAAGCCCGCCATCTTATCCTCAATTCACCGCTCAATCTTTTCCTTCTGTTGGATTTGATGTTAGCAACGACAAGGGTAGCTAGATAGTAATTCTGATGGAGTTCCGTTTAGGTCAAGTTTGTGTCTCTCATAGGAGAACATGTATTTAATTAATTTTTTCATTTTTATGAAGAGGTGCATAAATGAAACTCTGCTCGTACCTTTGCTTAATGCTTATGTTTGTTGTTAGGCCCTTATAGATATTGTTCCAATCTAGCATTCTAGTGCCTCCTCGTCCTAAGATTATATATGAATCCCGGGATTCGGTTTTGCAAACCCGAACGTCTAACCTCTAAATTCTTTAATTTTGTCTTGCTTGTATCTCACAAGTCTTTTTCCCCGCAAGGCTTGCGCTTATGGTGCCAAATGTGACGAAGCACGACGTATGATCCATTGACAAAACATTATGACCTTGACACTCCTCTTGTCAACTCTCAATGCCCACTTTTCTCTTGCACTTTTTTACACATAAGGTTTAAACGCCAAGTATAAAAAGCCTCTAAATTCTTAGCTTGAATTTGTAAAATACATTAATCAAAGGATATCAATAATAACAAATACGATWAGTCAGCTAAAATTTCCAAGGGCGTCAATGTAACATTTTGTTCTAATGATTATTTCTGTAGGTTGTATATATTGTCAGAAGGCTATATTATCCTTTTTGTTTTTGGGTGTAGGTGAAACAAAAGATGCTGATATCATCGCCCGACGTTCACGTCAGATGAAAAACTTACATCTAGCCTTGATGATATCACAGGTTTAACTTGTTCTCTTTATAACTGTTTGTTAATTCTTGTTTCAGTTTGCTGTATTTGTTTCTTCTCTCGATTTCAGATGTTGCTGGAGTAGAAGTATAATTGCAGCATCATGCACTTTTAGCTTTTCTAAAGTCACTAACTCACTAACATGAATTTTATTTTCTTAAGAATTGATTTGATATTTATTGAGTTAAGTTTATTTTGGACACATCGTGCGGCTACCATACTTAATTGTTTCTTAGTATGTTGGAAAAGAACCAGCATGAAGTTAAACTAGTCTTAAACTGTTTTAATGTTTGATATTACTTGTATCAACTTGTCCATTCGATTGTAATAGTTTCTTGGAAAGTTCGAAGCATGGATTTACACTCAACAATGCATATTATTTTGCATCTTGTGCTGTTCATATATGGACTTACTAATACTTCCATCTTCATTGATGACTTTCCATTGTATCCAATTACCACTGCTGTGCAAAACTATGCTAGAAGCGCCATAATTGTCTACATTTTGACACTTTTTAAAAATTTTGGAACACTTCACTTGCATTCAACAGGGTACTCCTATGATGTTAATGGGTGATGAATACGGACATACGCGGTTTGGAAATAACAACAGCTATGGACATGATAATGCTCTTAACAACTTTCAATGGACAAAGGTGTAAAGCCTTCGCCTATCCTCTATATGCTGTGGTTCATTTCAACCTTTATACTTTTCGTGCTTTGTGAGAGCGTAGCTTGTTTTTAAGCTTTTATTGACTTGATTCTTGTGTACATTGACAAGTTGGATGCAAAGAAAGAGGCCCACTTCAGGTTTTTCTCTGAAGTTGTGAAGTTCCGTAGAATGCATAACATATTCAGACGTGAAAGTTTTCTTGAGAAGGTAAACAACTCAGTTCCAATTATAATCTCCACGAAATTATATAACTGAGCGTGATAGCTTGGACCAAAACAACCATCTTCTCTGTTGTGTGCTACACAAGAATGATGGCAACTATAGTGTTMTCTGATTCTCTGTCCTTGTTCATGGAAGTGTTTACATATTTGCAAAAGAGCTTTGTTGAGTTGGCGGACCCATTTGTTCTTGTCATTGATATTGGTTGTTATATGACTGTGAGACTTTAGGAAATAGGAACATCACCATGAAAAACTTGTTAGATAACTTGTGATATTCATTGTCCAAAATATCAAACTTAAAACTCATTGGTCATCCACGGTCAACCTACTATATCAAATAAGAACGAATTGACACTATCAACTCCTTTATCTTGTGTTAATCAYCCAAAACCTTTGCGCGACAACCCTTCTTACTTACAAGGGTATGTAGTTTTGTAATTATATTATAAGTAAATAGTTCACACATACTCTTTCAGCACCTCCAAAAGCAAATTGGCAGCTTACAAATTTAAATCTACTATTTTCAGTCTCTTGGTTTATGAAGTACTCCAAGGGTATCAGTATGTTACTTAATGCTATGATACAATCATGCTGAAATCTATTGGACAGTGGACACTTTCATATAGGCCTAAAAGTTTTTTTTCTTTTGGTTCCTCAGAAAGCTTGTGTTTATAGCACAATGAAAATTGAAGGACTCTAGATTTACCTTCTTTCTTTTAATCGAGGAGGGACTGAGGGAGGAAGGGAGGGAAGATGATGTTATTTATGGGAAACTCGATGTGGGAGCTTTGTGTTGGGCATGTAACACACAAACTATCATTCTAAGCCTACTTTAGTGGCCTTATATTCAAAACTGTCAGTGATATCGTTTTGGACTTACACATTTGTMACATATGTTCAGAGGGACGTGACATGGCATGAGGACAATTGGAGCAATAACGAGAGTAAATTCTTGGCCTTCACGTAAGAATTTCTACCACTTAAAGTTGGAGCTTTTGTATCACTAGAAGTTGGATCTCAATTATTATGTCATATTTTATACAATACCAGTATACCACTGTATGTCTGTATGTGGTCCTTTTTTCTGCATTTTGCGTTCTTGAAATGTTTATTTACCATTTTTATAAAAGTCTTACATTTTTACTTAATCAGCTGATAGGACTTGCAACATATTACTTGATGATCTTCTTTGCTCATTTACTTGTTTGCTTGCAATAGACTTGTTTTTAGGGAAAGTGGAGCAAGAGTGAGTTATATGCGTAGGTAAAAGATTTTTAAGTAGTGTGTTCCCATGTATGAATGATTGTGATAACATCTTGTTAGGTTTTAGTTTTTAAACTTGTTATTGATAACATCAATTCTTCGGGAATTGAACATGTAGTCTTTTCCCTTGGTTTACATCATCATAATATCTTGTAGTCATTGGGCCAGCATGTTGCTAGATACTTGAATAGTCTAGAGTGCTAGATTATAGATATGTTGGTTATCATCTTGGCTTTAATATCTGCTTGACAGTTGAGACATATTATACGCTGATATATTATAAGGTGTCGTTTGGTTGGAAGTGATTTCCATGGGAAATCACAATTCCTAGGAATTGTGGAAGGGAAGGGGTGTTTGGTTAGCATTGAGCATAGGAAATGGGATTTCCTACGAAGTGGAAATTCCCATAACATGGAGGAATTGATTCACCATGGCCTCCCACGGYGAGTCAAAATTCGTGTGTGAATTTTCCTCTAATCAACATCATTACCCACCTTAATCATCATCATTTACTATCATTTCCATCTCCATCCTCGTTCAACATCGCCATAGTCATCTCTATTATCCATCTTCGTCATCACACATTGTCATCGAACTTTATCACCATCACCGTCATTTTGTGCATCTTCATCACTAGACATCATCTAAACTTTCTCCGAAAACCAGGGAACTTCGTCCAAAATTTCCTCCACGAATCATCATAAAATTAAAACTTCCAACAAAAATCATAAAAATCAAAGCTTTTTCGTGGTTATCAAAACCTTTTTTGCAAGTACTGTTATAGAAATCGAAACTTTAATTTGAGGACACTATCACCGAATTTGTTGATCAATTTGTTGATTCCGCCATTGTTGAGGAGTAGTGAATTTTGTGATTTGAATTGGATTGAATGGAGTTTTTCATTTAAATTGGTGATGTGTGATGAAAGAGGGGAAAGAAAGATGGATTTGTGTTGTATTCAAAATCTGCTAGGAATTTTCATTGTTGTTGTTAAGGAAGTATTTTAGATGACGCCAATAGCCATAAAGCTTATGTTGCTATAGACATGGGTAGCTGGGTAGTACTTCTTTTGTAGTGGCAAAAATAAAATAAATAATTAAAGATGTGGTGATGGTGGGGTATTTGGGTGATAATGAGCTAATTGTAGATTAATTGACTATGGAAAATTAATTCCCATATTGTTAATGTTAACCAAACACAAAAACAACATTTCCTAGGAATTTCACATGGGAATTGGTTTCCCACGAATTAGAATCTCCCATGGTAAATGAACTCCCACGTGAACCAAACGAGGCCTAAGAATATTTGTCAGTATGTGCAATGTTCGCCTTTTGGAAAACTTTTAAAACCCATTGTCTGGATTTTTTTTAAAAAAATATTTTGTAAAAATAACTACCCCGTTTTCTTTAAAATGATGTTAACCCCTACCCAGTTTTCTTTAATCCGTTTTATGGGGCCCACGCCAATACAATTTCCCTTCCAAAATCGTCGATTTCTCCAGGTAACCTATTGATTTCTATTTAATCACCCTTTTGATATTTTTCTTCAATTCAATTTTTTCCCCTTTCCTTCGATTTGCTTTCTGCAATGGAGGATTTTGCTTGAAACTTTGTTCGAGGTTATTGTTTTTGCTTGTTCATCTATGTTGGACCTTAATTTGATTTTTTTAGGGTTTTATTCAATTGATGTTGTTAATTAAACTGTGAATGGGCAGTGGTTTACAACGTTTTAGAGAAAACTGAAAAAAAAAAAGGTAGTTATTGTAAAATTTTCCTATACCCCTTCGTAAAATATGGATTCCTAGGTAATCCTTCGAGAAAGATGGAAAACAGGACCAGTGTGATATGGGAGAAATAAAGAGAATTTCTAGACTAGAAAAGAGAGTGATACATCTAATGTAAAGCACCTWTTTTAAGAAAGTGATGCATCTAAATTGAAACGGAGGAAGTACTTTGTATCTTATAATACTAGATCTTGGACTTGAAATCTTGTAAGTGTGAATTGCTTTGTGTTYCCATGCATAAATACTAACAATTTATTAAATGGATTTGTCAATAATACATCTTCCCTTGAATTGTGCATTACTCATTTACTCGTGTAAGTCACAAACTAGTTGTAAAAATAATCCAAACTACAACAATAATTGTTTGATTGGTCTCATTCCTTGTATAAGAACCAATATCTTGTGTTTAACATAACCTAACAGGCTARTATGACACTTGTATATAATCACCAACACAATCACTAATAATTCTTATCCCTTTAATAACATGACATAAGTTCAGAACAATGAATCTCGTGGCACTAAGCTACCTCAAGATTAATGTATATTTTTTGCAATAAGTAATACCAATGTTTTTGCAATAAGTAATACCAATGTTTTTGCAATAAGTAATACCAATGTTTTTGCAATAAGTAATACCAATTAATAAGCAGCGTACTGGTTAGAGGCTTAGAGCATAAGATTAGAAGTAAGTGATCATGAGTTCGAAACCTATATTGATTCCAATCTGTCTCTGTGATAAATTGATAATATGATCATGCCGTATTTAGCCATCTAAGCTTCTTCTGATCTTCTGGGTCCTTAAGCAATATCCAGAGCACACTTGTTGGAACATGAATTTTGCATATAATTCAAATTATTCTATTACTTTACAGTTTTAAGATAAGACTTGTAGTTTTCTTAAGTAGTTGCCTTGTWATTTTGTGTAATTTATACAGACTGCATGGTGAAAATGGCGAAGACATCTATATGGCGTTTAATGCTCATGACTATTCTGTCCAAGTTCCAATACCTTCACCGCCACAAAACAAGTGCTGGCTCAGAGTGGTTAGACATCTATACCTTTAACTTTCCCTTCCCTTTTTTGATTGCACTAAATATGCTGTGTAGATTCTTTTTAAGCTCATTTAGAATGTGATTCCATTATCTTGTTGAACCAACATGACATTTGAGAGTTATTCTTAACACTTGGCTATGCTCTACTGAATCAAAACTCTCCATTATAGCCTGCTAGCTTATTCCATCTGGATGATTTTACATGGCTGATTTATAGTTCCATTATAGCTTGCTGGCATATGTTTTTTAAGACTAGTTAAAAGTCAGGTTCCTAAAAGTAAAGGCCATTATGTGTGATGCCTTTTCAGGTGGACACGAATCTTGTTTCTCCAGACGATTTTGTAGCCGAGGGTGTCCCTGGCATCCGTAGCACTTACAAAATAGCTCCTTATTCATCAATTTTACTGAAAGCAAAGTAACTAATGTCATCACAACTTGCCAGCTCGGAAGCTTCTGGATGCTTGTGTTCAATGGAGTCCTCCAGTCCTTGCATTCTGAGTTTCTGATTTGATTCTATTCAATCCATGCCTGTCCTGTCAATCTTGCAATCAAAGTATCGGATAAAAGGTCTGGTTGCTTGTTTGCCTGTAACTGGTGAGGCTGAGCTAGTTGGCGGGCAGGCCCTGAAAACGCTATACACACATGCTTTCTTTTTTTCTTTTTCTTTTTTTTTTAAAAAAAAAATGGAACTTTTTGTTTCTGGGAAATAATTTCCTATAATAAGTCTAACCTACATGATCTCTAATGTTCTTGTTGAGTTGTACATTTGAAMTCTAGTGTACAATAATAATAATCCCAGTTTCCAAATTTGTATTTACTTCCAATGTCAAGTCTATTATAAGTTATAACTTATAAGCTTCAATGTTTTTTGGTGTGAACTCATATTACAATAGTGGATGGACGATTTGTGGGATTTGATAAAGGCACACACCATCCCCTCACAAGAATGYTAAAGACACACTCTGCACATCACTCAAAAGAGTGTGCCTTTGACATCACCCACGATTTGTGACGTATACTGATAAAGCCAAGATCTCAGCAGTATATTAGTGTTACGTCCTGCCCGTCTAGGCTGCAGACACAAATTTCACAGGTTCATGCATGATACAGGCATACAGCTACAACATGTATTTTAAATTATACGACGCGATTTTAATATGCAATGCATTGGTTATTTGGTTATGTGAATGAAAAATCAAATTTGCAAATGAAGAGAGTTGGTTGTCTGGTCTGTTTGGTCCAAAATGAAAATGTGAAGATGAGGCATCTTTTGGGTCGGTGACAGCCAGACAACTTATCACACGGAGATATTTAGATCCCTCCTAAGTTGGGATGATAATGATAGGTCAACAGCATTTTTCAACCTTGGAATTTATTGTATTATTTTAATAATGTGAAAGAAAGTAAGAAATAAAATTCGTTTGTTATATGGTTTGGAATTTGCCACAGTTGTATTTTTGATGACTCAAAAGTAAATGCTAGATGCCATCTTTCTTGAAGGTAAGATTAAGGAAACTATCAGAGAGTTTKGTGGCTTCAAAACACCCGCTCATGATGCATTCGGTTCATTTAGATAGTAGCTTGACTAGCTTCAACTATATTTGAATCGGGCATGAGTGAACATGTAACTTATGGTTGATGACTTTCTAACAAAAGTTTTGACATACAAYGAGGTTCAAATCTCAAAACATCATAAACRTCGTTAAGTTACTTGTCCTTAATTAGAAAGTCTAGCRGTAATCAATAATTTTCCTAATTCTAATTGTTAAGAAMTGCCTAWAGATCTCCTTCAAAGAAATTATATTCATAAAAATAATTAAGTGAAATAAGAATTTGGACATCAATAGTTCAAAATTGAAATTGGCCTTTTTTTGTGCTAAGAGAGCCGCGCCACAAGGGCAGGATGAGAATCAATCCAAAGTCTCCTAGAATCGGGTGGAAACTTTAACCACTTGAGCTATCCCTCACTCTCTTAGCCTATTATTGATCCTCCAAAACTGTATGAAACTCTAATGTTAACCATATAGGGTCTATTTACGTTAACTGAAATTAACTGAACTGAACTGAATTGAATGGAGCTGAACTGAACTGAACTAAATGGAGCTGAATTGAACTGAATTGAATATTTTATGAGAGAGAAATTGGGTTAAGAACTGAACTGAATAGAGCTGAACTGAACTAAACTAAAAATAAGTTAATGTAAATAGGCCCATAGTCCTTTATTCTTCCAGAGTATTGAGGCTGATAAAAAAATTACTAGCAGCCAAAATTTCTAAAGATAATATTGTTTTTGACAAAGTATTAGGTACAGATCGGATGCAAATAAATTTACTTACATCAGATTATAGTGACTTTTTGGTTAATATTAACTCTTTTTATCATATAGTGACCCTTATTTTTCTTCACTATATTGATGTTAAGTAAATGAGTACTATTATTGATATATAAGGGTACTAGTATTGATATAAAGAGTATCCTTATGCTTGATGCACATTAAATTTATTGTACAGTCTGATGCATAATAACGTTCTGATTTTTTACAATAACAAAAATTAAATTATTTGCTTATTAACATGATAATCATTTGTTTATTATGATTTCATCAGTAACGAAACACGAAAATTTTTATGGGCTAACACAAGTAGTACGAATAACAAAAGATATAATAAGAAGTAAGTAGTGGTAGAGGTACTATTAATAAAAGAGCCATGAAGCAAGTCTTCAAGGGACCAAGGATGAGGGGTGAGAATCGACTTTGGCAGCTCATACGCTGATTGCGGAATAGATTGAAGTCTTAACGGCTTAACGCGCTTAATCAACACTCATATATTACGCGTTTGCTTGCTTGATGATTGAATATGTGTGAGATTTTCTGCGTTTTACTTATCACCTTTTATTTTAAATTGCGACTAATTGAAATGTACTCCTTAATAGACAGTGCTTATATGTTTACATGCTAATAAGTTTATAAAACTATTCCAGGACTTGGTCACTTGCATGATAATTGCGATGGTTTAAGAACTCTAATCAAAATGATTAATAACTTCAAACTTCTTGAAAATAATATCTAAGCTATATGTCAACTATGAGTGCGATTACAATTGATTTCATAACTGGATGGGAGGTCGATTTTGTAGATGTTAGTTGTATTATATTGCGTAACTTTATAAAAAGCAATTCTAGTGAACATTTTTTGTTATACGTGATATATAATTAGTTGGTAAGCATAAGTCTTTTAAATGTCACATTGATCGTATATTTTAAAATTTGTGTAAGAGGAAATGTCATTGTTGAAAAAAGGCTGTTGGCGTCATTGTAGAATGCTATTGATTATTGTTTTTTCTAGAAGTAATCAATTATTGTTTTAAATCGCAAGTTTAGCAATAGTTTTGATACCTGATGCCTTCAAAACAATATCCTAGCACATAAATTTGAGATTGTTTAGTTTGAAAATTAAGATATGTGCACAGCAATCTCAACTACTAGTATGGGAATGAGAGGGTCTAAGATGTTATGTGTCGTAAAATATTAAAGGACCTGATTTTTTTCAACTTATTTTCAGTACATATTGATAATTCAGTTCAGATAAGTATCAATAAGTTAGATAGTTGCAATCAGTATAATTAGGCTTAGTATTAATAAGTATAATCAATTATTCTTCTCGACAAAATAAGTTTAGATACAAGTATCAGATAAGTTATATAAGTTCAAAATAAGTTGAAACAACACGCCCAATTCATACATATAGTGATTCTTTTTTTTAAAAAAGCAGTTATTGTGCTCTACTATAAGGATGACGACTGGTTAATTTTAAAAGGAGAAAAGCAATGTGTTGGCTTCTTTGCAAACTTTAATTTTCCAAAGCTTAAAGACAATTCAAACATGGCTTCAACTTTTGGGTTGTTATTTAACCAATTGGTGCAATTAACATAAAGAAGAGTTCTTTAAATCTAAGGAATGAATAGCTTTATTGAACCMTGATTAATTACACTAACATTAAATAAATTATCTATTTGAGTTTCTTAGTAACGTAGTTGGTTGCCACAAAAAAGTTCCAAGGTAGAGTTGTTTTTGCCAACAAGAGCTACCATTTCACAAAAGAAAAGGAACAYGATGGTCATGCAATACCCCATTTGTCTTACAAATTAGTTATAATTAAGCTAACTATTTCATTAAAGCATAACTTAGATATAAGTTTTTTCTAYGCTATGCTTGGAAACGAATTAATTTAGATCTATAGAAGTATAAATCTAGAGTAGATAACTTAATTTAAAAAGTTGGGGCATTATAGCGGCACTCAAAGCACAGAAGGGGCTGAACGACTAACTATGTTATAACCTTGAAGCAAGTTCTGTAATAGATTTAAGATGGAGAACGATACAAGGGCTTAAATGTGGAAATTGTTAGATTAAATTAGCATTTCTAACACCGACCGATTAGTGTGTGAATTTATTACGAAGTAGAATAAATTTCCAATAATTTTAAGGAAAGTTATTTAATTTTATTTAAAGTTATAAGGATTATATATATCATGAGTTCTTAACCTATTTAAAATAGTACAAGGGTTTCTGGCATTTATTTTGGAAAAGTTGAATAATTCTAAATGTTTTGCTTCCACATTGTGTGCACAAATAAATTTGATTACGTCTAGAAATCAATTAAGTTGTATGTTATTGTGTTTGTTTTGTATTSTGATTCTTACTTGATCAAGAAGAGGAAAAATGCCGATGTTAGATTGTTAAGGAGTAGACATCAGCGATTGCACTTCTTGATTATACCAAATTATGTAAATGAATAATGAATAAAAATAAAGTGGTAGTTGACTAGGCTATGCAGTCTACTACCTCAGCTCATCCAAGTTTGATTATATCTACGAGCAACTTAATTGCAACCACTATTTGGTGTAATTTTTTGAACAAGTCTTAAATGACGTCATTCAATATTTTCTACTACGGTAATAATAATACGCATAGAAATCTACTCCATATATCCAATAAATTATTTCACCTATTGTCATTTGTTAAATAGGTATCGATACAAAATACAATTAGTTAAATTATGTATGGTTCATGGTTGGACGACCTTTAGACATGTAAACACATGCCTGATTACTAAATTAAAAATTATCAATATATATATACTGTGCTTGCGTATCGTTATGAATTCATAAGATAATAACTCATTATATACACTAAAAATAACACCACTACTATTTCATGTTGTCTACATATTAGCAATAGTCAACTTAGATGCATGCTTTGCAACTAAAAGGATTGCAATTGTTGTTGACAAATGTTTGCATATGTATAATAATTAAACGTGTAATTAAGATCAATGGACCAACTAGAATGCAGACCTTAGCATTTCCTTCAAGAAACATATTATTAGCTTGAAGATATTTATCTTTCAATACAACTTCTTAAAAATATAAGGACGAAGCAATTAAGGCACTATATGTATATAGTCGATCTCTTATCCTATAGATTAGGTCATTTATGATAGTTGAGGACTTTAAGTACATTGCCATGATAGATAGACAACTAACAATAGAAGATGAGATGACTCGTTTCAACTTTCAAATGATAGAGTTATAGTTTTTCTTAATGATATAACGTGATAATATAAGATTCGTTRTACAATAATAATAAATTTAAACATTATACCAGCTGACCTTAAAGTTGTTGATTCAATTCATGTTATACACATTTTGACGATAGAAATGTATTGTCCTTTTGGCCAATTTCGAGTGCCTTATATACTACTCCCAAATTGAAGTGCTAGACTCCAAGTGTAATATCTTTGTATTGGCAACGAGGAAGGCGGACGTCCGTACGCAAGTGTATACACAAATTATAAACAACAAAGGGGAAACTTAATAAGAGGTGAAAAAAAGAGAGCAGAAAACACAACACAGAATTCACATGCATAATAAAACTGTAATCATCTGTCATGTTTTATAACCATTTGAATGAATATAAAGTTAGATCATTACTATAGTTTGGGAGCGTGTTAGTGGCTAACGTCGGCTAACATTGGTTTTACTGTCAACGCCTTTTTTAAGGAATAATCTATAAATAATAACTAAATAAATACAATAAATAAAATAAATTCTTGTATACATCAGATATGGTACAAAAATTAATATGAATAAGCATATGATAACTTTACATCATATAGTGAATCCTATTTTCACTTTATCAATATTCTGAGTAAAAATAATGGTCTCTATATAATCAAAAGGGTTAATAGTAATAAACGGCAAAAGAATCACTCTAATCTGATGCTAATATTTATCGTCACCCGATGCATTCCAAAACTTGCTATACAACAAATCTGTTCTCATATAACAACATGGCACTAATCATGTGGTTACTGGTGGTCCAGTTATGAACCGAAGTTTAATTTCTTTCGGCTCCATTTAATATGTTCTCGACTGATATTGATTATGTATCATATTTTAAAGCTGTTCATAAACATTTCAATTTGAATATTCTCATTTCATTTATAAACAAGTTCATTCAATCAATGTAGTGGCTGCTATTTTCAATTTCTGCATCAATTAAATTATAGACATATATATAGTTGTTGCAATAAAAGGCAACAAGATAAGCGAAAATCTATACTTGTCTTTCTTGTGTAGTTTCGCTTTCTTTCAATGAGGAGTTGTAAAATTAATAATTGACAAATGAACATAGTATACACTCACAATTCAATAAAATACGGATCTAATAACGAATAACTTATTGGATCTATTATTCTTTTTATTTTTTTACATCAACAAGTTCTAGTGAGGTAATATATAGTATTATAATGTATTATTCGGAATTACCGTAATGAATTCATTTCTTAGTCAAGAGATAAAGAATACTCGTAATGTTAAAACGTTCTTGCAGATTATCCTAGGATCGGATTCCCTCATTCCTTATGACTCTCTTAGCACCAAAGAAAAATAGATTTAATTCATTTGTTATCAACTCTATTGGAGAAATTATTAGGCGTGAAAGTTTTGGCTTAGTATTGTCACACGAAATTCCTCAGCTATGTCGTGCTTGCGTTTTTGGTAACTTTTCAATGCTTAAAGCCGGTTTTTCTATGGTTAGATTGCTACGTTCGCAGGGCTTGCTATATTTGTTAAATTAAGTCAGTTTAATTTTTATAGCCATCAAGTCTATCAGACTAGGGGTTTTAATTGATCTAATTGATTTGTGAACTGAATTTTGAGACGGTGTTTGTCAAGAGTTCAGCTCATAATGGCTAATTCAATAACGAGACAAGTAGAGTTAATAGGTCAACACAAATAAGATATTCATGATGAACAATCTCTATATTAGCTTATATGTGAAAAAATTATTAGTGAAATCATAAAGTAATTTATCTTGCATTGTCAACAAATAAATAAATCACCCTTTAGAATAAGATTAAAGAACAAGGTAAAAATCCTCCGTATTAGAAAAACAAACAAAATTCTGCAAACAGATTACAAGATAGATGACAAGAATAAACAAGAGTAACAAGATTTATTATCTCTTGTTCAATGAACCAGTTCGGCAAAAACCTAATCCAAACTCTCGATCATTATGTTTTTAAACTCGACTTTAAGACTAGAGAAAAACTTAACATAAATATGAGTTCGAGCTTTATATTATAGTCTTAATTTTTTTTGCAAAATAAAAAATTAACCCTGTGAGATTGCTGAAGCCCCTATTGTAGGATGACCAAATCGGACGCATGGGGACGCATCATTGCCTTATGAGCCGATTTTGCTTAGAGGACGTCCAACTTTTGTAACCAAAATCTCATGATTCATACTCCCGAATATTTCAGTAGTATATAGAGATTCAATAATTACAGGCCGAGTTTAGTTGAGTTCGATCTTTTATTGACTGACAAACGTCTGTAATTCATAGTCTTACTAAAAATGAAAAAAAAAGATTGCAATATAGAGTGAAGCCAAACATATTGATCATATGACATGGTGTGACAAACATTCAAATTCAAATAATCGAAAAGTTTCTTAGAAGACAACCCACATATGAAAAAGGACAAGCTTCCTACTCATTAATAAAAACCATCACCAAGAATCATCATAATTTAATTGAACTCCTAATTATAATACCGCAGCTCAGTATGATCTGTAAACTAAATTATTCCCCGTTTTTATTTTCCGTTGCTCTCACAAATATTATTAGTATTTAGTMATTAGTAGTCCCCTTATCATACAACACCAAACAATCCCTATTAAACTACCCCGTATTTCCCCAACAACGTGCTAATCATAACGGTTCTTATACTTTTCTGCTTTTTTATGGCTATCGTACTAACGTTACAACKTACAATATTGKTTTTTWAAWYCYYMAMSGKYYWAWTYCCCYTTTTTTTCTTTATTTTTTGTCAAACTARGGTGTACAACAGCAGCCATGCTCCCTCACTTTCCACCGTTGATTTATATTTTCAACGACTATATATTATACGTGGACGGTGGATATTGGGTGTTGATAAAATAGTGCTATTTTATTGAGTTAGGCCCCAGACAGTAACATGGGAATGAGTTGTCAACTTATTATTAGCGCACTCATTACCAACAATTATTATTAACTTCCTCCCAAGAATATTAATAATTTTCTTTTACAAAATTGGGAAAACTCCTTTTTGGTCCCTTAAATAAAGTTAAATTAAAAATTCTCTTCCAAAATAAAACCCTTTCTCTCTCTCTATATAAACTCCAACTCCCCTCTCCCTTTTCATCTTCACCGCACTTCTCTCAATCGCTTATTGCAATTTGCAACRCTCTCTACTTTCTCTCCCTACAAAACAAAAACATCAACTTACAACTTTCTCTCTCTAAAAACTTCAACTCGTTAACAATGGCAAGAGCACTCATCGCAGCTATCTTCTCTCTCCTAGTCATCTCCGCCGTGGCACAGTCACCGGCCAGCGCACCAGCCAATGCGCCAATGACACCACCAACCGTCGCTACTCCACCAACCACAGTCGCAACACCACCAACAGCCGTCGCTACTCCACCAACCACCGTCGCTACTCCACCAATGGCTATCACCCCAACCGCCGCTCCTACAGAATCACCTGTCGCATCACCACCRTYACCAACAGCAGTCACTCCCTCGGCCGAAGCTGACGCACCCACCGCAGAAGGTCCCGAATCTATGGGCCCCGCTTCTGGCCCCGCTGCTGGTGAATCACCAAACGGCGCCGCTTCATTCAACAGAATCGCCATTGCTGGTGGATCTGCTGCTTTCGTGGTGTTGGCTTCCGCTTTGATGTTCTAGATTTTCTCAGATCTTTGAGATTTTCTCACTCTCTCTTTCCACTTTTTTCTTTTAGGTTTTTTTTAATCCATTATTTTTTGTTTAGTTTTTATTTAATTCTGGATTTGGCGTATATTTGTTTATTTTTATGTTAAAAAAAATTGATGGGCGGATGGACGGTGGTGATTGTTGTGGAGGTGGTGTTGAGACTTGATTTTACGGCTGAGATTTGATTTGTTATTACTTGTTACTATTACTATTGTTAATTATGATTACCATCATTATTATTACTATTAATTCTTGTGAACTCTCGCTCTTTTGACTTGGCTTTACTTGCATTGCATTATCTTCACGCTACTGCCAGTCTGCCATTATCATGGTTGCATATTTTACTGTCTTGTACTGAGCGCAGTTTACGAGACTAGTTAGATGCCAAAATTAGATTAGATTAACACAGTTAAGTTTAGCAGTTTGTTCGTTTCTCAATCTTATAAAAAATAAATAAATAAATAAATAAATAAAAGAAAAGGAAATAGTGGTACGTAAAAATGCAGCAAGTGAGCGAAGATGAGATGTCGAAGTAAAGGAAGACATAGAAGAACTATAGAAGAGACAGTTCATATTTCGTAATAGGGGCAAACATGTAAAATTAACCAATGTGTTCCAGTTAAGATTAGTTCGTACGAATTTGCGGCTAAGTTTCCAGAAAACTCAAATGATATTTTCGGTGGAAGTGGTTATGAAAATTGATTCGAGTAATTTTATTTACTTTTTTTAAAATTWAAAAAAAGGGTATGAGAGAAAAGAGAGACAGGTGTGAGGTAGTAAAAAACAAGAAGTGGGGGAAAGTGGAGGAGAGAGAAAGCAAAAGGATAGAAAAGGGGAGGCATTAGCCATGTGCGAGTGCTTCTTTTTTGGTGTTTAGTAGTGAGGAGTGGTGAGGACAAGTTTAGCTGGCATTGCAAAAATGGAGTATGATACAAAGAAGAAATTCAGTTTGTGTATCAGCCTCTTCTTTTCAACTTAATACTCATTGAATAAGATGAGTTTATATAAATACAAATAAGTTGAAAAAAAACACATTATATCATATCRATGTCATATTTCATGTGARTAGTGTGCTTGATTTGTCTTTTTTAGGAATATGAAAATTTRAAACCGAGTACAAGGATCAAAGGCGGAGTTAAGATCACTAGTTCAAAATCATTTCTCGTGTACAAGATCACTAGAGGAGCATTTGATGCTTATATTCTGTTTGTGTGAGTGCTAAATAAAGGGGGAATAACAATAAC